>CM061534.1:116727777-116896506 GCA_030545055.2 Neoaliturus tenellus | reverse complement strand
TGGCGTCCGCCAGGGAACATCACCTGCAGGTTCTGGCCGAGGCTGGTCATCATTAGTTACGAGTAAAATTATATATCGTAATGATAGTTGAAGACATAATCTGTGATAAATAAAGTATTAACCAAATTTCAAGCAGTTTAATTGATATACTAACTAGTCTACGAGTTGCTCGAAATCGAGCAATTTATTTTGATATAGTACAAAAATTACATTTAGTTTTAAATGAATCCGACATCCGACCAAACCAATATTGTGAATAACAGTAAACACAAAAATCTACACGTATTTACAGCTGTACTTAACTGATGTTTTAAATGCTCAACTTAATCCCAATTTTATATTCTAACAGGAACATTTAAAATTTAATTTGTGTATAGCACCCTCATTTTAAGTCCTTATTTAAATATTTTACAATGCTTAGGCCTATTTTTGAATAGTTTTTACTACTTAGTAGAATTACAAGAAATTTATCAAATTGTTTAAAATAAAGTACATAGATTGGTTTAAAATAACAAATTGCTTTAGATTGGTTTAAAATACCAACTACGTGGCCATAGTTTACGTGTTATATATTTTCGTGTTTCATACCATGACAACTGAGTTACAATTAAGTAATCAAGACCTCAAAGCTTGGTGTTTAAGACTTAATAATGAGCGTGTTAATAGCTTCAAACCTTTGGTACTCAATAATACAAATCACAGAACCACTTGGTAAAAAATCCAGGTATTTTAAATCATTTTATTTATATTAAGTGATCCGGAGGAAGTCCCAAAGTAAAAATACTTTAGAAATTAAAATTAATTTTCTTATATTAACACTTTTACTAAATAAATACTTATGTCCATTATGACATAAGTAAAAAAAATATGGTTAATTATGGTTTATTAGAAATACCTAAATTTCCTTCCAAAAGGCTTTTTAAGTAGTCCACTACAGCCACCAGGTTTCGCACTGTGGCTGTACCATTCCTCGGTGCATCAGATAAACTGAATTATAACATCCAAATTTTACAACGACCATTAAAGCAGCGCAGCAACGCCAGTGTAATATGTGAGCTGGAGGAAGGGTTGTGTTATTGCTTCCTACCCCCCCCCCCCCTCTGCCTCGACCACCCTGCCCCCACCCACCTCACCATCGACAGTGCTACTGATGGGGATCCACTTCCTGTTCACTCATGTAATTAACTTTTACTGTCTGTGTTTTGTTAAGGCCTTCCTGGCCGAAAGCAAATGTTGTTTAAAGATACTGTTAATTGAAAAATTTTATAGTACTACTCAATTTAAATAATAAAAAGACTTTTTTTTCGTTTGTTATTAAAACCTTTAGCTAAACTCAAGAAATAAAATCTATTAATTTTTAGAAAATCATTTACTATTATGCTAACAGTTAAGTTTGAAGTTTATCAAACTTAGTTTTTATAATGTAACGGATGACATTTTGGATTAATACTGATACTTATTTTTTATTTAGAATTATTATCACAACAAGAGACTGATTAAATTAGTTCAAAATGCACGGTAATAATCAAGAAGCAGATTGCAGCTGCTCAACCTTGAAGTAGCTGTTAGAAATAGTATATTTCGTCACTAGAGCCGAAAGTGGCGTTTTGCCGGCCCCGAGATCGTGTTTCAAGTTCGAGACGAAGTCGAGAACTTGAAACGAACGAGGGTTAGCAAAACGCTTTCGGCCCGAGTTACGAACGATATTTTTCACCGCACTACACAATTCAATGAATTCTAAGCAAGTAAAAATATTACTTTTTCGTTCATAACAAACAAAACATAACCTCAACTAAACCAGCAAGATGTACTGCTTGTGTTTCTGGTTGCTAGGCAACCACTTCACATCAGCTAAGGCCACCGAAACTAGAATACAGTACTCTATAACGGTAGGTGACAACTACAGCTGATTCCAAGGGAAAGCACAATATTTTCCCACCTACGTCATATGTATTTAACAGTTGCTATCAGTTGAACTACCAACTACGTCTCTGATTTGTTGTTGTTGTCGCTTACCTTATAATATTCTAGATTTCTCTGCTACTGTTTCCATTACCGCCCTAGGCCGGATTTTTTTTTTAGGCAAAACAGGTGTAGAAGCAAGGGTCGAAAACAGGTGATTTCGATGTAGTGTCATGAAAAAGAAAAAAATAGTATATTTCATAACAAGAGTGGAAAGTGTCTTTTCCGGGCCGAGATCGAATTTACGCGCGAGGCTTTAGCCGAGCGCGGAATTTCGATCAAGGCACGGAATAACACTTTCTACTCGAGTTATGAACGATATTTTTCATCACACTGTAGATAATTAATAATAGTAATTAATTAAATAATGCAAGTTTAAGAAACCACCTATGGATGCTCAATTGATTTACGCAGTACAATGAAAACAGTGATTCTGTTTTACACAGCTGATTACATTATTGAGAACATCCGGAACAGCTGATTTAGGGAATAATATACTCTTAGCACTGCTAGCGCTACTTGTGTCAGTAATCATAACTAATTACTAGTGTGGGAAAATCAACAGCTGATTTTCCCTCTCTAGAGAGGGAAAACGGTTTTTCTACACTCTCAGCTGGTGATGAATATAGGTGTTTCCCGTACAGTGTGATGAAAATATTCTTTCAGCTCATTTAGATATTGTTAGCAACAGAAATCGTAGCATTGTTACTGTTTGAATTATATGTTTATGATGATTGATGGCTTACTGTTTGAATTATATGTTTATGATGATTGATGGCCTATATGGTGTTTTACTTTGCATTAAGGGTCATCATATTACGTTATCACCTGATGCTTTTTTAGGGAGAGGTGGGAAAATGCATTACCCAAACAGGTGGCCAGCCTGTAGTGTAGGGCTCCCCTAAAAAACGGGTTTACCCACTAAAAAACCCCCTCTACTCTTTAGGATTCTAACCTGGAATAATTGTTTATGACATTACGTCAGGCTAGGCCTAAATTTGGCTTACGCCCGTGGGGCTCGTTTTTTATCACCTGATGTATAATCCTATCCTTAATTGAATAATACATAACAAATTTTGCTTTACTAAAATTGTATAAGTATATAATTATTTTTAATTATAAAACTATATATCATCGGAACTTATATTAAATCAGATTTGAATTATTTACATTAATTATTTATTATTAATGTCCACTCCTTGCGTTTAAAAAATCTCAATAAAACTCGTTTGCTTACCTTATTTTACGTCTAATTTCGATAACTGTATTCTGTAAAAGACGTATAGATATTTGAGATGCAGTATGTTACGATTCCGTTTTTTCGAGAAACGAGTTAGACGATAAAGGAAGGATTTTGAATGCAAGATATGCAGGATTATGCCTTGTTATATATGTTTTACATTATGAAACAAAATTGACTATTTCCTAATAACTGTCCTCTGTGTAAGATGGTAAGTTTTACCAATTTATTATACATTTTTCCATGAATTATAGACGGTAAAAAAGATTCATTGTCTTTTTATACAGTCGTTTAGACATCTATATGAGTGATAATATTATATCAAACTTTTTTCACCCTGTTATTCAAATTTTATGTATGTAGTATATAAAATACATATTATATACACATGTATATATAATATGTATTTTATATACTACATACATAAAATGTGAACAAATGTTTTTTTTTTGGCTTCTAGGGACCTCAAAACAAAAAAGTATCATGGTCCCTTGCTTACGTATTACAATGACTACTACTGTAATAGCGCATTCCCTATAGATAAATTCCCAAAAACTGCAAGTTCAAATAAAACAATTTTTTAAATAAAAATAACAAAAGTTAATCCGAACCGATTATATGAAGGATACTTGGACGAAACGTATCTTAAAATTAACTAATTGAACTATACATAAATTTACCCCAAGAAGTTATAAAGATAGACGTAACTTACTACTGCGCAAAACTGTGCAACACCTACTAAACTTCGTGTATTAAATTCTGCGAATTAAAAGGACATATTCGTAATAATTTTCTTTATAATAGGCTTTCGACCACTCCCTTCTTAAATAAACTAAGTTATTAAAAAAGAATGGTGCAAAACTAAAGATTCGCTACTTCTATCTATTTATATATTTAAAAATTGTTGATTGCTGTAAAGGTAGGTAAGGAGCGTGTGCATGAGCTCTTACCGCCAAGTTCACAGGAGACTGTTTCCATGATTTTTCTTGTGAACAGACACTTGCTTCAACGAATTTCAAGAATTAGCCATAAAACCTTAAGAGTCTTCTTCACCCTTGTAAAAACACAAAAAGCAAAAATATGTTTTCTTGTGGATTAAGGTTAGATCAGGTCCCTCATAACTTATATATCAGTAAAAATAAATGGTATTAGTAGAACAAATTAAAAAAATAAAGAAAATAGAGTTATTTAGCATCACCACTGAGAGTAATATTTTAACATTTTTTTAACTTTTAAGGAAGGAGAGTCCTAATATAACTATTTAACTAAACGATTGCCAAGTTTAAAGAACATTGGTTGAAAAATGGCGTCTGAAACAGGGGAATAAAATAGTATGTTGTGTACAAAAACCGTAAGTTTTTAACATAGCTAACCGCACTACTAGCCTAAAGGTGAAGATGACTCTTAAAACCTCCAAGACGGTACATGACATATAAGCGCAAACTATGATACAGAGAAAGTTACTGAGGTTAGGCCGATGTTGTAAGTTAATATGTCCTGGGTATTTGTTCGGTAAAGAACTTGCGTGTGCATTCAAATCAAACTTTTGTAATGTGGCAATTTTTATATTTTATAATCTAAATTAAAATTTTTAAGAGGCGGTTTGAGAGCTCGCGTTTAGCTTAATCCCGGGCGTAAATACTGGTTATAACCGGATTTTGCGCGTCAGCTTAAAAATCGGGTTCGGGAGCTCGGGTTTACGTGTGCCGCGGCGTAAAGATAACTCCGGGCTAAATATGGGAGGGATAAACTGCGGCCGAAGTATTCGGGTTCGAGAGACATGGTCTAGGTAATCCGGGCGTAAAAGATAATCTTTGTGGGTTTGAGAGTCCGAGTTGTAGCGCAAATAAGATAAACTCGAGTATGAAAGGAGCGATTTTCGGCGGCAACTTAGACCTGCCAGGGGGCAGGTCTAACTGGAGCGTAACTTTATTATTACGTATTTCATGCTTGTTATTATCACTGAATTGATAATAATTCTATAAAAGTGACATTCTAAAACATATTTACGTTTAAAAATTCATATTTTTTGTTTTTATTTCATCTTTATTTTTGTCTTTGAGTTACTTTTAATACTATAGCTAACTATGACAAAATATTAATGCCAACGAAATAGATAATATATTTTTGTATTCTTTATATTTGTATACATAATTCGGAATATCTTGGCGTTTGATGGCAGGCCAAACCAATGAGGTGAAGCGACGGACGAAAATTAATAAACACCGCAAATGAATATTTTTTAATTTTCTTGAAAATCAAGTTTACCGTATTCTAGTTAAACATGCTATTCTTATGAAGATTAATGCATGCAAAGTAGGTCATATTTTCACGTCGTTTATTTTAGAAGGTTGTAATCAGTTAAATTTAAATTGTGGAGGGGAAAATAAAACAAGTGCTTTAATAAATACACAATATCCTAATTCAATAGGCTCAAAAAATCCATCGTATATATTATTGTCCTCAACTGAATCAGGAGCAACTGTAGTTTGATTTATGGCACAAACAACAGTCGCAGGTGGATTGCGGGGGGAGGGGGTGGAGGGACGCCACAACACAACAATACTTTCCACTGATAACGAACGCGTGGGGCCACTTACTAGTGGACTGTCTGTCGCAGTGCTGTGTTGTGGTGTTTTGTGCGGAGTGTTCAGTATGGAGTATCTAGATTATTTAGACTATGCTAGAAGGCAGCCACCTCGCTTGCCACCGGCTCGTTATCACAATTATAATCCATTCAATGATTTGACGGAAGAGGAATTTAAAGAGAGGTTTCGCTTTTCAAAAAAAACTCTCTCAATTCAATTAAAAAATATTTTATTCCTCAGAAATGAACATTAACATAACAGTGTTATTACAAAATTACAGGAATTAATTCCCACAAAGACTACACATCTGTGTGTGGGAATGAGTCTTTTTTATCAGTCCACACTGTTTTCCAGGATAAACAAAATAATTTAAGCATGTACAAGCTAAATTTACAAAAGTGATAAAAATAAGCACATAAAATTACATAATACTAACAAAATCAACAGAACATACGCAGATACATACTATGATACAACTTTAGTAATACAGATCGTAAGAAACTAACCATTGAGAAATGAATGACCTGCTTATGGAATTTTAAATATATTGCGACTGCATCAGGGCCTCCGTGGGAAAGCGATCTTTATCACGAGGGCGGCCTGACACTTCATTGACAATCCTCCAGAATTTCCTACTATCGCCCGCCGCATTTTCGATTTTGTTTTTATAGAAATTAAATTAAACTCTTTTAATCAAAGCATGTAACATATTTCGATATCTAATGGATTTGTTACGAAGTTGAATGTTAAATGGTTGTGATTTTATTTGTTTACTTAAATTGTCTCTTTTCCTTAAAGAAGTGACTAGGCCAGACGTTATCCAGGGTTTTAGTCTATTTTTTTAGCATTACAAACAAATTTTTGTGTTTTCCAAAATTAACTTTTTTACAGTTTCCGGGAATAACTTAACACATAGGTCAAGATTATTACATTCAACCACGTGGTTCCAAGTATAATCTGAAAGATTAAGCTGTACTTTATTCCAGTTGGTAACATTTGATATCAATACATTTTCAGCTTGAGAACTTTTCCTTTTCAAAATAAATTGGGGGCAGTAGCACAATGATCAGTAATATTTGCATGAATTACGGCCGATTTAATTCCTATACGATTTTTTAGGGGAATAAAAAATGATCCATTAATTTTTTGAACTAATTGAGGTGTTAGCCCCAAGGCTCGGTGTTCCTGACCCCAGGGGACCAAATCCCATTCCAAATTGGAAAAAAGTACACCGAAGTAGCCCGGTAGACAGCCGAGCGCCGGGTCGCAGCTGGCCCGTTGCCAACACTCCGACACAATTTCCCTACGATTCCCCGTCCTTCGACCGGCAGCTAGAGTTGCGCTCGAACAAGGATAAACCCGAGAATAAGAAGTTACGCGCGAGCTCTCGAACCCAATTTTTTACTCCTGACTAAGTTAACCCGAGCTTAGAGATATTCCCGGACTACCTAAGCGCGAGCTCTCAAACCGCCTCTAAGAGGCGGTTTGAGAGCTCGCGTTTAGCTAATCCCGGGCGTAAATACCGGTTATAACCGGATTTTGTGCGTGAGTTTAAAAATCGGGTTCGGGAGCTCGGGTTTACGCGTGCCGTGGCGTAAAGATAACTTCGAGCTAAATATGGGAGGGATAAACTGCGGCTGAACTATTCGGGTTTGAGAGACATGGTTTAGGTAATCCGGGCGTAAAAGATAATCTTTGTGGGTTTGAGAGTCCGAGTTGTAGCGCAAATAAGATAAACTCGAGTATGAAAAGAGCAATTTTGGGCGGCAACTTAGACCTGCCAGGGGGCAGGTCTAACTGGAGCGTAACTTTATTATCACGTATTTCATGCTTGCTATTATCACTGAATTGATAATAATGCTATATTTAAGTTAACCGTGACATTCTAAAACATATTTACGTCTAAAAATTCATTTTTTTGTTTTTATTTCGTCTTTATTTTTGCCCGTGATTCGTTTAGGCTATTCAAGCTACTGTACTATGAAATAAAAAAATGAATTCCAACAAAAAAGTATTCCGAATATAAAGTTATTGCTTATACGGTAAATTAATATGGTAAACGATAAATGCTATTTAATTTTTGGCGGATTTGTCCAGTTTAGTGATTGAATTTATGAAAAACTTGTTGCAAATTAATCAAGTATAAACATTATACAATATTCATACAGTTTAAAGTTACAACACAACGTATTATCCATAAACCTGTGAAAATAAAAATATGGTTTGTAGGTAGGCACACGTATAGATAACTTGGGCCTTGATGGTCATTACAGGTCAAACAATTGGAGTGGAGTGACGGACAAAACTTACGACTAATAACTTCCACAAAGAATATTTTCTTAAGACTCAGGTTGTTTTGATTTTGATTTGATTTTCCTGTACCTAAACACGTAATTCCCAAAAATCTTAATGCCAGAAAAATAGGTAATATTTTACGTCGTTTATTTTTAGGTCTGTAATCCGTTAAATAAAATTATATATGGAGGGGAAAATGAAATAAATGTGGGTCGAATTCGAATTATACAGAATATCCTAATTCAATAAACTTCCAAAACGCCCAAAAAATCATCACAAATGTTATCCTCAACTGAATCACGAGCACTTCCTAAATGCAAGACAATGTTTTGCTGCGACAGGTGCAAAAAGACGCCACAACAACTACATTCCACTGATAACGAACGTGAACTGCATGGGGGGCCATTTACTCGACGTAAAGTTTTTCTAAATCTTTAGTTGTATTTTTGCTGCTTATACCGGAATTACGTTATCACCCTAATTATGTATAACACAAAAACACTTTATATAAAGTATTTAAATGTAGAGGGGTTTTGTTGTAAACATTGTTGTAAACCACCCCACCACCTCACCGTATCGCTAATTCCATCGTTTGGGGTGGACGAGACGGCCTTGTAGACAGCCGGGCGCCGGGGTTCCGGCTGGCCGTTGCCAACCTTCCGGCACATATTCCCTGCGATTCCCTGCCCTTCAACCGCCAGCCAGAGTTGCGCGCGAACAAGGATAAACTCGAGCGGAAGAAGTTACGCGCGAGCTCTCGAACCCAATTTTTTACTCCTGACTAAGTTAACCCGCGCTTAGAGATATTCTCGGACTACCTAGGCGCGAGCTCTCAAACCGCCTCTAAATGCAACAAGGTTTATGAAGTTAGTGATATTATTACTCCTCGCCTACAATTCACCTTTTAGCTAGTGTTTTGCATTATTGTTATTGAATAATCCTGTTGTATCACAAGTGATACTTGATCCCAATCGAATGTGGCGCAAGCTTAAAATCCTTCAAGAATAAAAGGAAAGTGACTTTTATAAAAAAAAAAAACCATAAACACATTATTTAGCTGATAATAAAAAATATATAAAGAAATAAAAGTAATTATCACAAAAATATTCTTAAAACATAAAATAATTTATAAGAGTATTGTATCCGATACAATTCCTATTTCATTTTGAAATTTATTATAATGTAACATTGATTAAATGTAACTCATTTTTTGTAAATCTATTAGTAAGTTTTGATAAATTTCGATTAATTCAAATTCGACACTACGTTGGTCGTTATAAACATAAAGAAACATAAATGAATTTTGTTCATGAGTCTTATTGGACATCTGAGACAAAACCACAATTCTTAACAACCAATAACAAAGAGAAGTTCCTTAAAGACTAAAAGTTTAGAAAGCCAATTCAATTAAAGAAGAGTTGTTTTATAAGAATCGTTTTGTTAAGTCCCGTCTTTGATTCGTGAACTTTTGGAATTTCCTGTCCCAGGAAACCAGAACCCGATTTCAACCTGGAAGCTTTGATGTTAGTATAACGATTGTTTTTTTCTTAAATAAAAATTAAAAATTAATTTCGCGTTTGGTTGGTCATAGTGCTAATAATAATTCAGTTGTATTTACAAGAAGAACTTTAATATTCATGTAATAAAATTTAAAATAATTTATTCTAATAATTCAAACTATTTATTTCTAATTTATTCAAACTAATACTAGTAAAACACTAAATAAATTAGTTTTCTACCTTTTTAATAATTAATAATAAATATAAATTATATTTCAATATATTTAAATAAGAATCACTCAGTTACCTTAGTCAATATCAATAATAATACCTCAGTCAATATCATTAGTTTTATCTCGAATCATAATATGTAACACTAAAACCTTATAGGTGTACTTTAAATGGTTTGATTTATGTTTTAATATCAAACTGATTAATTGTTTTATATTCAGGTATAACCAGTTTAAAAAACAGATTTCCGTGTTATTATTTAATTGGTTATTTTTTATGACATGATCTTTTTTGTGTAGCCTACAAGAACAGTATGGCACACAGTTATTAAACATTATGTATTTATAGACTATAAAATTTTAACTAAGGAACTGCTTTTTTCCTATAATTTAGAACAGTAATCCACTAGCTTTCTGTGCATTTGAATCTCAAAATCGTCACTATAATAACGTTATTGAGATTATTTATAATACGTAACATATAACATGTCTTTTAACCACTTTATTACATTATTTATACTACACCATAAAACCATTTTACCATTTTGAAACACGTTAGGTAGGGGTCGTCCATAAATTACGTCAACTGAAAATAGGGGGGAGGGTCCAGATTGAAAATGACGGTGGGGTGATGTGCAAGGGGGGTTGGCTTTGATATGACGTCATTTTAAAATGATGTTTTATATCAAATTTTGTCAGTAAAACATATATATTTGTACACAATTCAACTAAAATAATTATAAAACAATTAAAACGATTATAAAATTGCTATAAAATAATTATCAGAAAACACATTATACCAGTTTTAGGTGTTGTTTTATACTTCATTTTACTTTGTTTTTCCATTGGGAAAATCATTTTGACTTTATTTCTGAAGGTAAATTCAGATTTGATTGGTCAATGATTTAGTTTAATTAGATAGAGTTAATTATCAGACCAAGGTAAGTAGATTAAAGTTCTTTTAGAAAGTTCTAGATAGTTCTTTCAACAAACTACCGCCAAAATGGGATTCAAAAGGTAATTGATAGTCTTAGTAAATTAATAAAGAATAGAACTTGAGTAGCTTTGACGAAAAAACATTATTTTTGATTTAAAACGGAGATTTGTAAAAAATGACGTCATTTTTCTGAGAGGGGGGGGGGGTCAGACAAATTATGATGGTAGGATGATTTTAGGGACGGGGTTTCCAAAAATGGAAAAAAAGTGATGACGTAATTTATGGACGGCCCCGTAGATATTTTGAAAAGAGAAAAAATGCTCCCTTGTATTTGCTTATCGGGACAAAACTTTACTGTGTTTGTATAAATGTGAACCAAAGCAGACAGCAAAGTCCCCAACGGCAGAGGCAGCCGGCCTACCCCACTCACCCCTCGATTGTCGCGCCAGTTTGGGTGGTGTCAGGGGGGAGGGTTGGGAGGGGGCAGGGGTTGGTAACCACCCCAGACCCTCCCTTTTTTGGTAGGGAGGATTGCGTAACAGCTTGGAGTAAAGTTGATTACCAAAATTCGCTCTGCTCTCGTTGAGAATATTGATGAAAGTAAAAATATACAAATATAGATTGGCCACTTATTACAAATCTATAGCTTACTACGTGAGTTAGTTTAAGTTAGAATCTTTTATAATTATTATATTGGATTTAAGCTAAAGAAATAAATTAAAATGTTTATGAGATTATGTTTATCCTTGCGGATGCCAAATTTTCAATGTTATTAAATTTTAAATCACAGTTTTTAAAATTATTAAATACCATCCTAAGTTTTTTATAGTTATTCTCATAGGATTTTGAACATGGACAAATAGTGTTTAGAAATTTAAGTTTATTTAATTTACTTTTTGAAAGAAATAGTTGTTCTAGCTAGGTACAAATAAAAATTAGCCCAACTTCAATGCGACCAAACGCGGTTTATTTTTTTATTATTTATTATTATTTATGTATTATTATTATTATTATTATTATTATTATTATTATTATTTATTTTAATTTTATTTAAACTCCATTTAAATTAAAATGAAGACTATATGTCAAAATGGATCTTCATTAGGAATTTTATAAACTTTTATTTTGCAGCCCTACTTCAATTGAACACCAAAGCTTATGAAAATGTTTTGATATTGACATTTACACCGCTTTTGGTATTCGTAAATATTGTGTATATTTTAATAGGACGTTTACTATGGGTGAGTTGTTACACATGGCTTATCTATTTTGGTTCCCATTTATAATCTTAAAAACTAAATTTTCTTCATGATTAACGTTTTAACACGAAATATTAACTGTTCACAAATGTTATTTATTTTTTTCTAAGGCGTTCAGCTTTAAAAAATCACGTAAAATTCTTTTATAACTCTAAGTTCAAAAGAGGACTTTTTAATCAACGGTAAAATTAAGAAATGCCATGAGGCTTTTAAAAATGATGAAAATCATATAAACGCCAGAGCTGTTGAGCTCTGAGGGGGGGATCACTATAAACGGCATCACGGGGCGTTAAACTAAGAATGTATAAATGTTCTTTGTTTCATTTTATATGAGTGGTCGTAAAAGCAAGAGCAGAAGTGAGTCAGACAGGGGCGAATACCGTGGCTTTACACCCCGTCAGCCCCTGGGGGAGGCCGCCGAGAAAACTATTTAACACAAGCTCGGAGATACAGTACCAACCAAACTCAGCGACAATAAAACACGTCAGAGCTGAGCATGAAGGTATATGGAGATGTTTTATATTTAGTTTAAAACTAATCAATAATAATAATAATAAAAAAAAAAAAAAAAAAAAAAACAATATGCTACCCATCTTGCACGAAAGTAGGTATAACCATTTTGTTTCTTACTTACTTATTATCTTTGACCACATTATTCTCATTTTAAACCTCTTTCATCCATTGTTGGCAGTAATACCACATACCAATTACAATGTAGGTACTTGTCTGTTGTAGGCACTACCACTTGTCTTAAGTCGTACATGATGAAAAACTGAACTTTGTTGATATGTTTTGCACATAACAGGTATCTATATGATTTGATAGTTTTTACATCAGAGTTCCTAGTATGAGATGATGCCAGTAAGGTGTGGATTAGGTTAGGTTATTTAAAGTTAGCATATATGTCAATTAAGGTTCCAAAATCTTCGTTTACTCATTTTAAAAGTAAAACTAAATTAATATAGCTTCAAAAGATTAATCATGCACACTACACGTCTAGTACCCCGTTCAAAATTAATGTGCGGTCGTAAGGTAGAATTTTATTTCCCACCACAAGGAAAATTCCCTCAATTCCTTCCTGACTTCTCCGATTTTTTCACAATCAGATGTTATTGTAATTTCGCCCTTAAAATTCAGAGTAAAAAATAGCACTGTTGATCGTGTTACGTCACTTACTTGCCGTTGGAAGCGCTTCTAGTTACATCTCAAACGTCAAAATTAGAATATTAGTTTACGGAAAAGCAAAACATTGGCATAAAGTGACATAAGATATTGAGCAGCTGTAATAAGTCTCAGTAATTTTGATTGGTTGGATTCTTGGCCCTGGTAGGCACGGGAAACCGGGGAATTGAAATCTGCTTTTCGACCGCACATTTATTTTGAACGTGGTATAGCGACAGAGCAATAAGTGCCTTGACGTTCAAACGCTTGAACTTAAACGGCATTTGTCCCCCTTCATCAGACTCATTGTTGCTAACAAATATCAATCAAAAAGATAACAGAACCTAGATTAACATCCAACCTAACCGAATATTACAAAGCCAAATTTGAAATCGATGGCACCTATTTCAAAATCAATTTTGTAATTTTGAATGACAAGTAACAAAATCTATTTTCTTTGAACTTGGTTTTCAATTTACTGTACTGTTGTCACCATCTTATATTCCTCAATGAGAGAGTGGTACAACTTTGGTTATATCAGGTTTGCTGACGATGATAGGTCTGTGTGTTCCTATAAAATATATATTTTATTGCAGCTGTGTGTTGATAGACTTAATTTAAATGTAGATTTTTTTTCTAAATGTGGTTTCAAAACATGTATTGATTCAGTTTCAGTTTAGTATGTTAGAAGTATGTTTTCTGTTACAATGTTCATTTCATGACTTAACATTCTGCCTTTTACAAAAGCATACTATGATGTTAACACTTAAAATAAATACCACCTTAATAAAAATACAAATTTTCTTTATTAACATTTGTTCACGATATTCAATTTTAGGAAGTGCTAAGGGTACAAAAGTATAAAAAGACCGCTGATGGTATACACTACAAGCCAAACTCGTTTAAGTTGTAAGATAAGAAAAACAAGGACATTTTCACATGATTTTTGCGAAACGTTACAATAATTACCTTATTAGTGCGATGTATTAAGCTAGGTCTGTTTTCTTTAGACCAAGGAGTAATTTTTAAGTTCCTCTCTTTACCCTAGTTTAAAGCAGTTGTCTTTCACAATTGCGTATTGTGTATGTTTACTACACAATTTTATAGTATCGACTGTAATTAAAACAGACAAATGTATTAGGGTTGTAAAAAGTGAAAAAAATCAACATTAAATTATAACTATACAAAAGAACTCACAATAGCCCCGTAATATTATTTCTAGATTAATTTTTTCTTGACCATATACTTTAAATATATATTAATCTACATAAATGATTACTATAACGACCCATCACAAACCTTATATCCTTAAACCACGTTGATTTTCCTCAGATTATACACCAGTAATTTGTAACGTTACGTGTTTTATGGTTTGGTCGAACATTCCCTGTCAAGAGGAAATGCCTCAGCGTTTGTACCTAAATTTATGACGACAGACATTAAACAAGAACCGCCCCTACCCTTCGCTCCGTCTCGCACATTCTTGGTTTGACGGTTGAGAATTACATTAGAACTTGGGGGTGCTGGATACCTCAGCCATTCTTACAATTTATGCGTTTAAAAAATTTGTTGACTTTAATCACTTATATTAATGTATAAATGATTTGTTCACTAATAAGATTTAATCGTTATCGAAACGATTTTCACCAGCAAATGTATCCTAAGTATTCTGCTGTTTTCCGCTCAAAAAGTAAATACGTGTTTGCCATATGATTTTGAGAAAGATTTTCTTATTCTGATCCCAAAATTTTACCAACTTGATTTAGTGGCAAAGCTTTGATATTCATCAGATTCCGAGCAGCAATAAATTATTTTACTAAATTTTATTGAATTGTTTAAATGTATCATCGACTATGAAATGAGTTAAATTTGAGACACTTCGCAGACTGTTTACAAAAATGCAAAAAACGGTGCAGTTAACGTTAAAAAAATATTGTGATTTTGTAATAAATTGGTGTCAAAATAAATTTTAGCTTAGAAAAAACTTATCAAAATATGAAGAGAATTAATCGTGAGTTTACCAAATCCTTGGCAAAAACGATTCCTTTTTAACATTTCAGTTTACTTTTACTTGATGAAAAATATATTTGAAAATATGTTTCTTACACATTTATTTTAGAACCAAGAATATTTTAGAAATAAAAATCCGTATTTTGAACTGAACCCCAACTGAAAAGAATATTTTACGGATGGGTGTAGGCCAAGTATCAGCGTAATTTGGAGAGGGGCTGGTCGAATACATGGTATTGTGGAAGGGGGACGGAGAGGGGTCATCTCCCCTCAACAATTTCGCAGGGATTATTTTTATCCTGTTCTTTGTACGCACCGTGAACCCTTCCCCCTGCAACTTGCATATAAATAGAAATATTACTTTTACGTCAGTTTTACGTCAGCCATAAACTCAACAAAACAGATCAACGATTTATATCCATGCATCATATTTCTCTTGGTTTGATTGTTTGAATGTTTAGTGCTAAGTTTCCTTTTGATGTTGGGCGTATCATGTTGTACTTACATCATTTACAATCTCTGAAATATTGCTTTTGTTATTTATTTGAATAAAAACCTAAGGATGATATATATGTCGTATATGTTTTATTAATTTACAATATCGGATCAATAAATCCAAACCATTTATAGTATTAGTACAGTTAGTGCGAAATTTGGTCAGTCTGTTTCCTAATTAAGTGGATTAAATGTCCTAATATTTATAAATTTATTATTATTGAATTTGTATGAAAAATACTCAGCGACACAAATGGCTATGATTTATTAATTGTAAAATCAATTTATAGAGAGTATTCAACCAGCATAACTTTATTGCATTGTCCTTACGTTGAATAAATGTTGAATCTCCATGTCATAATTGTATCCAAAATACACTTTGAATAAACTGTTGGAATTGATTAATATTCTCATAACACTCTCCTCACAGAAAGCCTGTTATATTATTATTTTAGAAGAAAAATAAATTACCAAATCATACTTGAAAATTCTCTAAGAACGTAGTTCTACAGCAAAGGGCATAAAAAAACACTGATTTCTAAACCATATGCAACATATGTCCGTAGAAATACCATAATCCTCACGTTAATTGCTTTATATACGTTTTTGGCTCTTTAAGCGGAAAGCGGAATATAAAGCAAATTTATTGAATACGATGAAAATTTAATTACATTATATGAAAATTACTACTGTAAATCAAAATATAACCAAAGTATTATTTAACATTGTGCGTGCGATTAATATAGCAAGGTGTTTTTATAACACAAAACGCATTTTCAAAATCGTTGACTTTATAGATTAAAAAATCACAAAAAGATAATGATAAATTTAACAAAACATTAATGATATATTTAACACGTCAACAAGAATATCCTCATAATTAGACCAATTCGTATATGGGAGGTTGAAATTGTGGTTCGGATCCCACGTTAAGAGGGCGTTGGAGTGCCGCCATGTTGGATTTATTTCCCATAAGAGCAATGCTTATGAATTAATGCGATTGATTCAGAATAAATAACTTTTGAATCACAATAAAATTTCACGTTTCTTTTGCGAGATCGATTCTTTGTAAATAATTTATAAAATTCTGTAGAAATGTTTTAAAAGCAGTAAAAAACTTGCTTTGTTATTTCAAGTTAGTAAAAAACCCAAATTTTTATACAAAATTCCACTCGCAAACAAAATCCGCATTGATGAACCCTTTATTTAGAGCTATAAACCATTATATTTCTGATTATAAATAAAAGAGTTATTTGACATCCCGTTTAACATTGCTCTTATGGGGGAAAGGCGAAATTTGGATTGACTCCAACGCCCTCTTAAACTGTAGGTCCCTAGATACCATTGGCTGTTGGGCTATGAATTAACAGTCCTGTCTAAGGAGAATGTCGGCCTTAGTTAGTAACAAGACTACAAGATCGCGCCACAATCATCCTACACTCATCCCTCATTCATACTTGGCTTTAAACTACCTATTGAGTTAGGTCGCCATTTCAATAAAAGGTATTAAAGGTATTAAAGAATGATTATAAATAACGTTAAAATTCGGACTAGTTTATTTTTTGACCACCTTACGGTTATAATTACCAATTGTTGTTTTTTTGTTTTTTTTTTTACAAAATTATTAAAATACTACTATTTAAACTAAATTTGAAATTGAATTACGGTGGACATTCCTATAAGTATTATATGTTTAAAAAGCATGGTATATCATAAAGTGGTACAGTCGAAAAATTTACAACTTTGCTATTAACACATTTTATTAACTAATTTTCATGTTTTTCAAATACAATTTGGTGTGGTTTTTACGGACGTCTACAGATTCAGCTGCATACGGAAACGCGTTTCAGAATCGGGACATAGAAATTGTCATTTATTTCTAGCTCTGAATACATTTCATTGCTGAACAGTTGAATAGTATATTTCATTTACACTTTTTACATAAAATAATATAACTGATAAAATACATCTTTATCAACACAAATAATTGGCATCTCTTTTTTATTTTTAAGTTTGTAAAAACATTAAAAAACATTTGCATTTGTTTTAAAACGGTTTATTCATTGTGATATTATTTTTATATTGTTTACATTTCTTAGGATACTAATAGGAATGTAATATTATGTATCAAACTCAAACACAAACTCGTTTATTCGTTCATTGAATTACATTTTGAACACGTCATAATACAAAATTAAACAAGTTGTTTCAAAGTACAAAATAAACAATAAAATAAATAATAAAATAAGGCAAAAAAAGAATAACTCTTATAATTTACTTAAACTAAGCAAAATTTACATAATATGTACATACATGGTGAAGGACATCAAATTACTTCACTTATGTTGTAGGGCACTGTACTTAAAAAGCGGCGTTTCACCTTGGCTTTAAAAGCGTCAAAGGTCTTTTCCCCTCTAATTTCAACGGGCAACCTGTTGTAGACAGACAGGCAAACATGGTAAGGGCCTTTCTCATAGCTGATGCTATTGTGAACAACAACACTCAACATATCCTTTGATCTTGTTGGGTAGTCGTGAAACTGTATATTTTTTACAAAAACTGGCCAATGTTTCTTAACAAAAATACAGGCCTCGTAGCCCACAAGTCCTGCAAATGTTAATATAACATAACATTCACACAATGGCCTACATGAATCGGTTTTTCGTAACCCACCAATTGCTCGAAGGCACCGTCATATATGTTTACAGATCTGAGATCTATGACGGTTTGTACTATGAAAAAAGATCAAATTTTATGTATGCCTTTAATTATATATATAAACTATATGAGACAGAATAAAAAAGTTAAATAACTCATTTTCTATTATTATAATAAAAGTTTTCAAGCAAGTAAGAAATAAGGATGAAACTTTGACATAATAAACATTATAATATATAAACAAACAAAATTTGATATTTTAAATTCTGAAAAACATATGATTTTGAAGTTTGTTAAGAGTACAAATAATAATTTTCAGTTGTGTTGCATAAAAAATTATATACTATCTTAAATTTGACACGGAAGGAGCCTTAGTCTTTAAAACTACCTGGTGTGACAATTCATAATTTCTTAGTACCAGTTGGTTGGCTTTTGGGTTTTGATTTGGTTTGATTTCATGAACTGCTTTGAGATTAAAACAGCGTTCAAAATTTTGGTTGTGTTGAAAAGCATGATTATAAATTGGTCACCGATCGTTTTATGCACCACATCAAAACGGTGGCCAGTCATCCGAACTCGTAACGAATTAGATGTCTGACCAATATATTCTTTTGGACAGTGTTTATACGACAGTTGGTAGACCACATTGTGAGTTTCACAAGTTGACTCACTAACTATCTGGTAAACCCTGTTTGTAACACTGCATTTAAAGTCAGTGGAGTTACACATAATTTTGCAAATGCCACATCGGGGTTTGTGGAAAGGTTTACAACCGTGAATGTTTACATTTTGAGGTCAATGTTTATATAGTCATTTAATTATATATATATAAGTGGACACTAACAAGTATGGAATGGATATCTTGAAGCGTATGGACACTAAACAGACAAGCAGACACAACAATATAAAATAGCAACTACATAATATTTAGTTAAGTAAACGTCACTTAAAACTGTTTCAGAGAGATGTCCATTTTGGATTCACAAATACAAAATATGAAATTCGTCGACGCATTGCACAGAATAATTTATAAATTAAACACCAAAATATAATTGCATCGCTTAAAATACAATTAAAATCCAATGCAATTACAGTATGAGGATGTTCCAGAGGATAAATTAAGCCCGCGATTTCGGTTTTCCAAAAAAGCGAAAGTTTGGGGTGGAGTGGGCGGCCAATGGGAGACCAGTCCGGGTCGATATAGGAGTGACGCACCTCCCCCGTGGCACACTGCCCCATATGGGCTGCGCGGGCCCACCCCAAATGCCCCCCCCCTCCTCACCACCCCGCACACACAAACCCGCACTACTAATATCACCCGCGTGGGCTCTTTGACACCGCGGCTCCGGCACTGATAACCACTGGTTAGAGATGGGTTCTAGGCAACAGAATAAAAATAAAAGTTTAAGTGTCAATTATATCAGCAGTTTATTGGTGATATGTACTTTTATAAGCATCGGAAGAAAATCTAGGGATGATACGTTTCATAGGTTAAATTCAAATCAAGAATTTGTAAGTTATTTGAAAATTGTGAAAATGAAAGTGATGGTTATCAACTTAATTGTGAAAGAATAATATGACTTGATGTAGTCACGTGCTGCAAGCGAATGTTGACTGTGACCTATGACTTTAAGAGATCAAAATCATTTAGAATATATCTTGTTGGTTTTTATGCTAAATACAACCGACAATGTATTTAGCTCAAGTGAAGAAAACTATAGATTTGTGAAATAAAACAAAACAATACTCTAAACGGAATTAAAATATTTTATTTATTAAAATTCCCTCTCGTCATTTATAGCTTTGTGAAATACTGCAAAAGCCTTCATATTGAGTTGTTTTCGGGATCACGTACACGAATATAAAGGTTAAATATACCTGCCGCCTGCCTTGTGATCCTCGATCTGTAATCCCATGATGGACTACGCGTTTTGACGACCTAGGCCGTCATCCTCAGGTCCGTACAAAAACTTTAAAATGTTGACTCATCACTTTATAGTCGCATTGGAGTTTGGTAAAAAACATGCATACAAAACATTAAAAAATTAATTACAAATAAATAAAACTTATTTACTCGTATTTATTTTTTTGTTTTGTGTAGGCCTACGTTTTTTTTTTTTCATAAACTCTGACGTGACCATCAAGTGATGAGTCAAGATATTTGTCAGTTTTTGTGCGGACCTGAGGATGACGGTTTAGGTCGTCAAAACACGTAGTCCATCATAGGATTACAGAACTAAATAACTCCAATGTGTACTTTGCATACCATACTTTGTCTTGTAGTAGTTCGTAACCATATTACTTTGTTATTCAAGATAGATTCAAGATTTTATTCAGCCGTTCAGTGGTTACAATAGGCTAAGTCACTAAAACTAACTTAAAACTAACAAACAATAAAAGCACATCCTCTTGACTCACAAACCAGGCAAGTCCATGCAAAATGCTGCATTCAAGTCCAGAATAGTCTATAAAACAGCACACCATGCACAAACAAAAGGAAAAAAAAAAATAAAAAAAAATCACTCCAAAACAAAAGCATGCCACTCGCATACCTCAAAACCAGCATAAGCACTAGCCTAGTTAGTCAAGCATAGTCCGGTCAGCATCCCAAAATTCTCTTGTATGATAAAAAGGATTTGTCAACATCCAGGATTTCAGGGTATTAGCAAAGCTTGTGTAAGATTTTTGTCTGACATTTTGAGGCAAAGCATTGTAGAATCTAATTCCTGAAACAGGGAAACAATTAAATGTTTTGTCAAGTCTTACTCTATGCCTAAAGATATTGCGGTTAAATCTTGTTTCGTGATCGTGCATATCATTGTTTAAAGGAAGATTTGTTTCCTGAGCCTTGACAGCCAAGAGACATTGGAATATATATACATTATACACAGACATGATTCCATGCTGAATCATCAGAGGTTTACAATGTTCCAGCTGCGAGGCTCCACACAAGACCCTAACAGCTTTTTTCTGCAAAAGTAATACCCTACGAACAGCAGGCGAGTGCCCCCAAAGCTTAGTGCCGTACTGTACGTGCGATTGAAAAAAAGCAAAAAAAGCAATGCGAACAAACTTGAGAGGCATGTCAGCTTTTAGACGACGGAGGAAATAAATTACTCTACTTAATTTGCAACAAAGTAGGTCAATGTGACTATTCCAATTAAGCTGAGGATCAAGTGTGAAGCCCAGCAGCTTGACAGGAGGATCAATCTCACCAATATCTCTAGAAAGGCTAAAAGTAATGGATTGAGTTTTGGCCTCATTCATTACGAGCTTATTATTACCCAGTCAAAGGTGCAGAATTAGTGCTGTTCCATGTAACAACTTGTGATCGTCCTGATAAATATGATTTAAGTACAGAGAGAGCACCACCTCTTACCCCATACCTCTCGAGCTTGGCCAATAAAAGATTGTGTGACACACAATCAAAGGCCCGAGAAAGGTCACACAAAAGAACGCAGGTGGATTTCTTATCTTCAAAAGCTTTCAGGATGGTCTGCAAGAGAGAGTCAACAGCCAACACAGTGGACATACCCTTACGAAAGCCATATTGGGCAGGGGCAAGCAGGTGATGTTCCTCAAAATAAACATACAGTTGTTCCAACATAATTGATTCATAGACCTTTGCAAAAACAGGAATGATGGAGATAGGTCTATAACTTTCAACTGAGTTCTTTTCTCCCTTCTTAAAAATGGGAACAGTTCTACTTATTTTCAGTACATCAGGAAAATGGCCCTCCTTCAACGAGGAATTTACGATACAGGCTATAGTTGGAGCAACCGCATGAATACTCTTCTTCAAGATATCTATAGACATATCATAAAAGTCCCTACTCTTAGAGGATTTAAAATTGTTTACAATCTTTATTACATCCTCAGGGCTGACAGGACGCCAGGAGAAGGAAGACTGAGCCAGAGGGACAGAGTCAAGAATGTCAGGAATTAGGTCACTGTGAACAGATGGTACAGGATTACAGCCTTGGACCAGATCATTTGCAGATTCTATAAAATACAAATTGAAATCATCAGCAGTGCAAAAATCTGTAACAGGCAAGGTAACAGGGCCCTTACGGTCTTTGATGTGGTCCCACGCAGCCTTGCAGGGGTTGGAGGACGCTAATATGGAGGCGCCCACAGCAGATAGTTTGGCCTCCTTCACTTTGGCTTTATAGACTCGCCTCAGCCTTTGTAGGTCCGGGAGTAAGTGAGGCCTACATTTAACAAGGTCACTTACAACTAAAATAACATTTTTCAGGTGAGTTAGTTCAGGTGTATACCAGTCATTTAACCTTGGGCCAGACTTTCTTACACACCCAGGCCTAACTCTCTGAGTCTTCACAACAAGAGGAAAAAAAATAGTCAAAGGTTTGTTTATATTTATCAAAAAAGCTGTTAAAGGATATACTTGCAGGTAGCTGCTGAATGTCATCAAACCAATAAACAGCCTGGTAGGATAGGTGCTCCAAAAACCGATGGTAGTTATTTTCATCAAAAATTCTAAAGAGAATTGGCCTGGGCTTAGGTAACAAGATATTGTCCAAGTTACTGTCAACAAAATGGTCAAGACCAAGACTAAAAAAAACATGTTTGTGATCAGATACTTGATCTTCACTAATGCTAGCACTGTAATTCCAACTATCTAAATTAGTTAATACAGTGTCAAGGGGAGAGTCCCCTCTTGTAGCTCCTTCAGCACTGAAAAATAGGTTGAAACTACGTAGTAGGTTACGGAAATCGCGAGCGTCCTTGGGATGAGTCAACGGGTTCACATTATGGTCCGTAGCAATCACAATAGCCAGACCCAAGGTGACAAGGTACCCCAAACACAGTTCTAATAAATGGAAAAATCTCTCCAAACTGCCATTTGGAGAATGGTACATTGTAATTATGATAATGTTCAGATCAGAAATAATTATACCTGTAAACTCAGCATGGAGTTCTTCACAGTAAGTACTGAGGTCTAAAGACTTAAAATTCCAACTACTTTTGAGGTAAATAGCAGTTCCATTCCAAGGAGTTGCACGGCAAAAACTTGATACAAGGTTTAAATCAGCTATTGTAGAGTAGCAACTGGTCTCGCAATCTAACAACCAATGTTCTGACACACACAGTATATCAATATTGTTACTACCGCATAAGATTTCTAGTTCAGGAAGTTTATTTCTTATGCTCTGGACATTGATCGCACAAATGTTTAAAGTTTTTTTGACCAACAGATTAGAAAAAGGCGGATGATCCGGGCCTAACTCGCATTCACTCGAGGTCCGGTTTTCCCTAAAAAAGTTTGGGACTTTACAAAGTTAGGTTGAGGCCTTGTTCCTGTAGGCCTTCGGTCAACAAATTCCTTAACCAAAGTACCTAGGGGCCAAAAGTCCGCCTGCAACAATTTAAGGGTATCTGGAGCTTGGACACCGATTTTAAAAGATCTGTAGGTATCATACCTAGACTTTAGCTGGATGCACTCACCTGATATTCCACTATCCAATAAATAGTTCTCAATGTTTTCCTTAGACACATCAGTTGCAATTCGAGATACAAAAACCCATTCCCTTTTTCCCACTGCTTTAATTTTGCACTTAGAGTCAGATAGGGTTTCATTGGATTTTGTACCTATTATTAAACGAGTAGGCTTCCTCTTATTACGCCTAGAAGTTTGTACATGCCACTGATCAACAACAGTCGAATTCTTAACGTCTTTCGTGGGAGGTAAGGCCGGAAAATGTTGGAGACTAGTTAAATTAAGGTTATCTGCAGTTGGAGAATTGTTCACATCAAAATCTAGGTTATTAGCGAAAACACCACTTACAGAGGATTTATCGTTGTCACCATCAGATATTTGGTCGTTGTCGGCACTTTCATTACCATTCTGCTTCAAAGTTTCGGACATCAAAACTGACGTTCCAGATGGTCCAACATTCCTATTGTCAGGCACCACCGGAGTCACGACACTGTCATTTCTAGAGTTCGGATTAATATTCAATTGTGATTTAACACTTGATAAATTATCCACTCGTTGATGAAGTGCCAAATTATCGTTGACAACACCGTTTACAACTTTTACAAGGTTATCAAGAATATTACGAGTGTCAATCAAATCATCAATGTCCCATGCAAGATTAGAAGTAAGCCTGTCCAACCTTGTAGAGCATATCATGCAGTACCACTTGACATGATCGGATAATTTAGTAATACTATTATAATCACCTGAATTTATGTTTACACATCTTGCGTGATACCATTTTTTGCAGAAACCATCACAAAGAAGCCCTTCACAATCACTTGTAACATTAATTTTACAAAAATCACAGGGAGCATCTTCATCGTGATCAAGCGTCATACTCAGCCACAGAAGAAAAAAAAGATAGTTATTCATTCATATGCTTACTGTAATTATTATAGCCATCTTAAATTGTAAATTTTTGTAAAATGGGGTAATCCGTTGGGAAATAAATAAATAAATAAACTGTGTATGCTTCTGGCACCTACTAAATAAGACGACAAACATTCGCAGGAGATGGACTAATAACATTACTGAGGATTCTATAAATTTGCCTCATGTAGACTTGATGAATATTTATAAATTTTGATCGCACTTTCACAAAATAATATCGTATCAATTATTTAAAGTTGCCATTTAGATAATTTACCTAATCATTTAGTGCACCATTTAACTAGTTCATCAGTTTTTCTATCAAAATTAATTTATTAACTACTTTTCAAGTAGCAGACACATTCATGTTATAAAAATACCCCCGTCGCAGCAGACCTGCGTACTCAGCGAATTTCCAAATTAGTAATATTAATTTTGACCAGCTAAACTTGTAAACAAAATTTCATCACGTGCTCATAAATAGGGAAATAAATGTCTATTCTCCTTAAGATAAATATAGGGAAAGAGTATGCAGGTATGCTGCCATGGGGGACACTAAAAGTAGGTTTTTAGCATAGAAAAAAATTATTTCGACCATATAAAGCCATATAGTAAATTTCATCAATATCTGTACTTAAATAAAAGAGTTTGCCTATTCTCCATATGATTAACATGGGAAAAGAGTATGCAGGTTTGCTGCCATGATAAGTACAAAAACCAAGATTTTTTACCTTAAATGGATGAATCTCAACCAAATGAAGCTAAATACCAAGTTTCATCCAAAAATATTGGTTAATAAGTGAAATATTAACACATCCTTATTCTCCATAAGATTAACATTGGAGCCCTGAAAGACAATGTACTGTCTTTAGACTTTGTAATATCTCGGTAACCAATGGAGATAGAGCAAAGCTTCAAAATACTAAATTGTGTGTTTTTTTGAGCTAAATCCAATGGTCAAAATAAAAATTTAAAATATTTAAATTTTACATATGAAAAATGCAAAAAACCCATTTTTTGGGTACAAAACCCCCCAAAACTACCCCTTCCGGTAGGTCGATATGTCTGGTTTTCGAACTCATCCGAATAAACGTAGGATTACACGTCTCTACCAAATTTGGTGTCGATTGGACCATTTTAACGAGAGTTATCGTGTCTAGGGACACATACATATATATATATATATATATATATATATATATATATATATATATATATATATATATATATATATATATATATATATATATATATACATACATATATATATATATATATAAAATTTTTAATGACTATTATTTTTGGTCTCTGGGCACCTAAAAACGAAAAAGTAACATGGTCCCGGGCTTAGGTCTTACCATGAGACCTACGGTAATAGCTTATTCCCTATGGGAAATTCGCTAAAAAAAAAAAAAAAAAAAAAAATGGTCAGTAACCTGAGAGCAAGTAAAAGCTTCGAACCTGTGGTAGTAGAAAACAAACCCCATCATAATCACTCTTCAGGGCAGTTATTTAGATACTTTTACTGTGTCAGATTGTGAGGAATGACATAAATTAAAATTTGTATATAAAGACGAGGTTATGTTATGATATACTATTTATAATAACTTTAAATAAAAATTGCGGAGAAGAACGAGAGACCATTTAATTTAAATTTCTTTTAAGCGATAAACTACACTGTTAAATTCCGTAAACAACCTCTACAGTGGGCCTACAACATCGATTTTATAGTATTCACATTGAGTTTGGTTTTAGACAGTCATTTGGCTTTCATTCAATGCTTTCATTCTTAATTTAATGAAGATTAAAATCTTAATCGATTTTCTCTCCTTTTCCTGAAAATCACAGTCCGTCTTGGAACCTAAGTCGTAAACGCATCGGAGGCGTAAACGGTTTACGATTCTCTATCACCTTCCGCAGGCCCAAATCGAAAAGTGGAGGTCCTCAATAAAATGGGGCATTAACACATTTTTACTGCCCAAAGCGGGACTTATCGAAAAGAAACAAAATAGGAGCCAACTTTATGTCTTTGTGAGGCGAGAAAGGGGACGGTGGAAATGGCGTGAAAGGAACTACTTAGGGGAGCGCTCGCCCCACCGACATCTGACTCAACGTTTTAACCAGATAATATTTCTAACTGATTTATTCTATTTTGTTTATTTTAGTAAAAACATTTAAACTATAATTGATTTTTGCCTTTTACATCCATTAACATTTAAGTGTAAAATTTTCTATTGAAATGTAGATGTGAATATACTGTAGTGCTATTTAATGTTTCTTGACAGATGAAGTTGCAGTATGATTTGCTGTCAATGTTAATCTTTTGCATCAATGTTTTGAGTATGTTTATTGTATATTAAATTGTAATAACTACCCAGAATAAAAATAAGTTGTTTCAAAAATTCATATCCTGTGCACTGAAATCTCAACGATTTTTGCATTAAGAACTTAATGAAAACATATTATGGAGCGTATGTGTAGAAAATAGTAGGGCAGCCATACATCAAACTGTTCGCTTTAGATCAGTTCTGGCAAAGTGTGATTAAAGCTATCCCATTTTCCGGTTAAAGCCACAATCATCAAGTAACATTGCAGAAGTGACTTTCGATCACCATTTAATATAGACCACCGATGTATCACTCATCGAATGTGATACAGGCTCTCCAACTTGGAATCGTTACTTTGATTTTATAAATACATGTTTTAAAAAATTAATTAATTTTAACATGAGTAACCTGTTTTTGTAAATGTGATAATCACTTGAAAAACACTATTAAGAAGTATTTTATATCACTTTCTAAACCTTGCAATCGATATAGGCCATATACACGAAGAAAAGGTACATAAACCAATCGTAAAAACAGCCTCGTAACTCTGCCTTTCGAAAGAGAAACTCAATCCATTTAAGGGGATGAAATGATTTTTTTAGAAACTCAAGTAACTAAAAACTCAATTTTAGTGAGACTGTTATACTGTAATAATATACTATTATACTGTTCAGTACATTTTGAAGGTTAATTTTTTACAAATTATTGTCCAAGAGGGATGTTATTTTATGAAAAATATTCCATCCCGATGTTTTGACTTTTTAAAATTTGAATCACAAAATGACTACATTAATTTGTTTTCTATTATTCAGGGATCTAATTGGTACTTCAGATTTATACAAAAATTAGTTAGAATTAACTCGAAATTTATTTCCTTTTTTATTGTTAAAAAGTCGATTCATTAAGAATAGGGATTCATCGAAGTAGAAATTGTTAGATGAGTACAGTTTTCCTCTATACTCTTGACAAATTTTAAAAGGAAACTTTCAAATATGATAACTTATATGAATGAGTTAGTATGAATGAATATTTTGCCAATGCTTATGCACTCTGGATAATTTTCATGGTATTTTTACAGTAATTTAGCACTGTTGGTCAACTCATTAATATTGATTAACTAATTAAATTCCATAATAACATATCCAATTGACATTGATTAAACATGGTGTAATATGAGGAACAAACACGTTATTGAGTAAAGGACAAAGGCTATAGAGCTTGGCAGATCTGAAGTCTTGATCAAATTAGAGACATCTAAGAACCGAATCTCAGGAATTTGTTTGATTGTTAATCCTCTTAATGTAATTAAAAGGTTGTGTGTGACACTGACAATAGACAACTTGTATTTAGGGATAATCAAAAAAGGAATTTGTAGTTTCGAAAATCGTTTAAATTTTTCAGACAACCTTAAATGAGGTGTTAAATTACACCGTATAATGCATGAAGTTGGGTAGTACAGACTCACACAGACAGTTGTGTAACCAAGCTTGGTATGAGAGATGTGCGTTTTAATTTGTTAAAGTTCTATGAAACATTATTGGCACTCATAAAATACAGACATACTACGAGGATACCTAGAGTATTTACTATGGATATTGCTCTGAACTAAATTGTGTTCAACTCTGATACTTGAAAGCTTTTCACATACCTTGTAAGTTCAGGTACAATGAAGGCAGCTAATTTAAGGCAGCTGACACTATTATTGTGATTCTTACACTGCAGTTTATATTTTTTAATTACTCCAATTAGTATAATTTATCCTAAACGAAATATTTGAGTTAAATTTACTTTAACTGGCTGGCTAGTTAAGTGGTAATAGTGTCCGCCTTTGAATCCAAAGGTTGCCGGTTCGATTCTGACAAATGATAGTAGGGTTTTAAATGGTTGATATTTCACCCCGTTGTAATGTATCACCATTTTGACAACAAACTTAATTTGTGTTTTTATTTTAGAAAATTGAAAAGTATTTTAAATTTTCCATGCGCATAATTAACGATCAACGCATGATATCTTGAGTATGTCGAATTTAACAGGAGTTTAGAGCTCCATTTGCCTTACAGGCCTATTGCTATTACAGTACTCGATGACATAACCAGTTTAATATTATTTTTAAGAAGTTGGAGATAAGGTATTGCAGCATGTGTTTAGTTACCAAGAGTGTAAGTCTGCTACTGTAAGGCAGGACATGAACGCACTGGGATAATGTTTATGACTCATAAAGGCGGCGTGGTTGTGGTTATTGCTTCGCGGGATTTGGCAGAATTTCTACAATATCTTTGCACCAAAAGAACTCTCAAGTGCAGTAATAATTTGTTATATAAAATGCCACTTTTTATGAGTAATTTAGTAGAATATGCAATTAAAAAAATGAAGTAATATATGTTGTGTGTTTCTAAATAATTAGAGAAAATCCGGATATTAAAAAAAGTAGTAGCTAAAGAATTCTTTGATCGATGAGTTAATGAGGATTTTTACAATTTATCAGTAAAATTCAGCAGGTGTGATCAATTGCTAGATACGTTAAATTAAATTGATAGTTGATTTTAACGCAATTATTAAAGTATGTGTCATTTTCTATAAATTAAGTTTAAGTTTAAAATATTATGCATATGAATGATTAAATTATTAAACAGTATTTAATTGTATATGAACTCAGAATGTAAAAGATCGTTTTAAGTTAGCGGGTTTTTTCAAAATTTACTTTTTTGTATAAACCAAGCGCTCGGCCATGGCCATGTTGTTGCATCACACAGTAGCACAGTGCATCTCCGTGACGTACAACCTGTGGCCGGTCCGTACATTATCCGACACACCAGTAATGACAGCCATACGTCACTGGTGGTCTATTGATGTTACGTCACACATCACAGTGCATCTCAGTGACGTACAACCTGTGGCCGGTCCGTACATTATCCGACACACCAGTAATGACAGCCATACGTCACTGGTGGTCTATTGATGTTGTTACGTCACACAGCACAGTGCATCTCAGTGACGGAACACCTGGTGGACGGTCCGTACATTATCCGACACACCAGTAATGACAGCCTTACGTCACTGCTGGTCTATTGATGTTGTTACGTCACACAGCACAGTGCATCTCAGTGACGTACAACCTGTGGCCGGTCCGTACATTATCCGACACACCAGTAATGACAGCCATACGTCACTGGTGGTCTATTGATGTTGTTACGTCAAACAGCACAGTGCATTTCAGTGACGTACAACCTGTGGCCGGTCCGTACATTATCCGACACACCAGTAATGACAGCCATACGTCACTGGTGGTCTATTGATGTTGTTACGTCAAACAGCACAGTGCATCTCAGTGACGTACAACCTGTGGCCGGTCTGTACATTATCCGACACACCAGTAATGACAGCCATACGTCACTGGTGGTCTATTGATGTTGTTACGTCACACAGCACAGTGCATCTCCGTGACGGACAACCTGTGGACGGTCCGTACATTATCCGACACACCAGTAATGACAGCCATACGTCACTGGTGGTCTATTGATGTTGTTACGTCACACAGCACAGTGCATCTCAGTGACGTACAACCTGTGGCCGGTCTGTACATTATCCGACACACCAGTAATGACAGCCATACGTCACTGGTGGTCTATTGATGTTGTTACGTCACACAGCACAGTGCATCTCCGTGACGGACAACCTGTGGACGGTCCGTACATTATCCGACACACCAGTAATGACAGCCATACGTCACTGGTGGTCTATTGATGTTACGTCACACATCACAGTGCATCTCCGTGACGGACAATCTGTGGACGGTCCGTACATTATCCGACACACCAGTAATGACAGCCATACGTCACTGGGGGTCTATTGATGTTGTTACGTCACACAGCACACTGCATCTCAGTGACGTACAACCTGTGGCCGGTCCGTACATTATCCGACACACCAGTAATGACAGCCATACGTCACTGGTGGTCTATTGATGTTGTTACGTCACACAGCACAGTGCATCTCAGTGACGTACAACCTGTGGCCGGTCCGTATATTATCCGACACACCAGTAATGACAGCCATACGTCACTGGTGGTCTATTGATGTTGTTACGTCACACAGCACAGTGCATCTCCGTGACGGACAATATGTGGACGGTCCGTACATTATCCGACACACCAGTAATGACAGCCATACGTCACTGGGGGTCTATTGATGTTGTTACGTCACACGTCACAGTGCATCTCCGTGACGGACAATCTGTGGACGGTCCGTACATTATCCGACACACCAGTAATGACAGCCATACGTCACTGGGGGTATATTGATGTTGTTACGTCACACAGCACAGTGCATCTCAGTGACGTACAACCTGTGGCCGGTCCGTATATTATCCGACACACCAGTAATGACAGCCATACGTCACTGGTGGTCTATTGATGTTGTTACGTCACACAGCACAGTGCATCTCCGTGACGGACAACCTGTGGACGGTCCGTACATTATCCGACACACCAGTAATGACAGCCATACGTCACTGGTGGTCTATTGATGTTGTTACGTCACACAGCACAGTGCATCTCAGTGACGTACAACCTGTGGCCGGTCCGTACATTATCCGACACACCAGTAATGACAGCCATACGTCACTGGTGGTCTATTGATGTTACGTCACACATCACAGTGCATCTCCGTGACGGACAATCTGTGGACGGTCCGTACATTATCCGACACACCAGTAATGACAGCCATACGTCACTGGGGGTCTATTGATGTTGTTACGTCACACAGCACACTGCATCTCAGTGACGTACAACCTGTGGCCGGTCCGTACATTATCCGACACACCAGTAATGACAGCCATACGTCACTGGTGGTCTATTGATGTTGTTACGTCACACAGCACAGTGCATCTCAGTGACGTACAACCTGTGGCCGGTCCGTATATTATCCGACACACCAGTAATGACAGCCATACGTCACTGGTGGTCTATTGATGTTGTTACGTCACACAGCACAGTGCATCTCCGTGACGGACAATCTGTGGACGGTCCGTACATTATCCGACACACCAGTAATGACAGCCATACGTCACTGGGGGTCTATTGATGTTGTTACGTCACACATCACAGTGCATCTCCGTGACGGACAATCTGTGGACGGTCCGTACATTATCCGACACACCAGTAATGACAGCCATACGTCACTGGGGGTCTATTGATGTTGTTACGTCACACAGCACAGTGCATCTCAGTGACGTACAACCTGTGGCCGGTCCGTATATTATCCGACACACCAGTAATGACAGCCATACGTCACTGGTGGTCTATTGATGTTGTTACGTCACACAGCACAGTGCATCTCCGTGACGGAACCTGTGGACGGTCCGTACATTATCCGACACACCAGTAATGACAGCCATACGTCACTGGTGGTCTATTGATGTTGTTACGTCACACATTACAATGCATCTCAGTGACGTACAACCTGTGGCCGGTCTGTACATTATCCGACACACCAGTAATGACAGCCATACGTCACTGGTGGTCTATTGATGTTGTTACGTCACACAGCACAGTGCATCTCCGTGACGGACAACCTGTGGACGGTCCGTACATTATCCGACACACCAGTAATGACAGCCATACGTCACTGGTGGTCTATTGATGTTGTTACGTCACACAGCACAGTGCATCTCAGTGACGTACAACCTGTGGCCGGTCCGTACATTATCCGACACACCAGTAATGACAGCCATACGTCACTGGTGGTCTATTGATGTTACGTCACACATCACAGTGCATCTCCGTGACGGACAATCTGTGGACGGTCCGTACATTATCCGACACACCAGTAATGACAGCCATACGTCACTGGGGGTCTATTGATGTTGTTACGTCACACAGCACAGTGCATCTCAGTGACGTACAACCTGTGGCCGGTCCGTACATTATCCGACACACCAGTAATGACAGCCATACGTCACTGGTGGTCTATTGATGTTGTTACGTCACACAGCACAGTGCATCTCAGTGACGTACAACCTGTGGCCGGTCCTTACATTATCCGACACACCAGTAATGACAGCCATACGTCACTTGTGTCCTATTGATGTTGTTACGTCACACAGCACAGTGCATCTCCGTGACGTACAACCTGTGGCCGGTCCGTACATTATCCGACACACCAGTAATGACAGCCATACGTCACTGGTGGTCTATTGATGTTGTTACGTCACACAGCACAGTGCATCTCAGTGACATACAACCTGTGGCCGGTCCGTACATTATCCGACACACCAGTAATGACAGCCATACGTCACTGGTGGTCTATTGATGTTGTTACGTCACACAGCACAGTGCATCTCCGTGACGTACAACCTGTGGCCGGTCCGTACATTATCCGACACACCAGTAATGACAGCCATCCTGTGGCCGGTCCGTACATTATCTGACACACCAGTAATGACAGCCATACGTCACTGGTGGTCCATTGATGTTGTTACTTCACACATCACAGTGCATCTCCGTGACGTACAACCTGTGGCCGGTCCGTACATTATCCGACACACCAGTAATGACAGCCATTATGTGGCCGGTCCGTACATTATCTGACACACCAGTAATGACAGCCATACGTCACTGGTGGTCCATTGATGTTGTTACTTCACACAGCACAGTGCATCTCCGTGACGTACAACCTGTGGCCGGTCCGTACATTATCCGACACACCAGTAATGACAGCCATACGTCACTGGTGGTCTATTGATGTTGTTACGTCACACAGCACAGTGCATCTCCGTGACGTACAACCTGTGGCCGGTCCGTACATTATCCGACGGGAAGCTACCAAAGTCAGACAGGGACAAAACCTGACACTTTCGTCTGGCTCGGTTGGGACAAGGTCTGACAAAGACAAAGTCGGACAAGGACAAGATATGACACATTCCAATCCACATTCCTGAGGTGGCAGGTTTTGTCTGGACCGGGCCGGACAAAGTCTGACAGTTTTCAGTTTGGCCCGCCGGGGACAAGGTCTGACAAAGACAAAACCTGACACATTTGCCTCCCACACGCCGCCGATGCGCGCCGCGCCGAGCCGCCAGCCGCCGGTATTTTATTTCTATAAATACAGACTGCTTTATATGAGATGTAATTCTTATAACCTATGATTTTATAAAACAATTATTTCAAATAGTACATCGTGTTGTATTTGTATTTACATTAAATTGATTTTTATTCTTCTGATCAGTTCTCAAAGATTTTAGCGAATTCGCTACTGGAAACACGATATCACGGAAGCCCGGAAGCATTTTACTTTTTTATTTTGAGGCCCCTAGAAGCCTAAAACTCCTTTCGTTTGGATTCATATATATCTTTATCTAACTTTAAACAAGCATGCACCGATATCACCATTATATTGATATTTCATACGATGCACACAATCTGAGAAAAATGACAAGTTTTGTACTTGAATATGTATATATACTATTATATAATTCAGTTATATACAAATTATGTTTTCCATAAGGCATACATTGAAAACGGGGATTTTCAATTTTTTTATTTGGAGGCAACTTTTGTCTGAATATATTGAGTAGGCCTAAAGAAATGCTTGACATAAGTTTGTAGGCAATTTCATTCTCTTTCTGCATATCAGTCAATTACCCCACCAATTAAAGTTTATTCCAATAAAAGCTGAGCAACCTCAGAATTTATAGTTGTGAGAAAATAATGAATTAGAGATATTTTTATTAAAATTTGTACAGCTAAATCTACTACTACAAATCTACAACTAAGTCTATAGGACCGATTTTATTAATTAATGGGTCATTGGAAATCTTCCATGTAGATGTGCAAATAAATAGGAAAGTTTGACTTTTTAAAGATTTATGGTCAAAAGTAAAAACACGCGTTTTCGAACACATTTTTATGTTATTATCTTTTAAAAGAACATATATTGAAAGAAAACTATAATAACTTGCTTTACAAGACAACTTTATGTCACAATTGTGTGAGAAATTTTACAGTCTCAAAAGTTATAGTTGTATTGAGACATTCAAGACTGCCATTATACATTGTGTGAAAATACCATGTTTATAATTTCGAAGGTTTTTTAGTTATGCTTCATTACAGTCAGCCATGTCACCGACGATCGCGGCGAACGCATCTTCGCCCGCAGCCTAGACACCGGGCCTGCTACACGCACTCATCCAAGTTAACAGCGCGCTGCGGTGGTTAGGTTATGTTTGTTATTGATACATACAGTTCAAAAATACTTTCACTAACTCAAAATAAATCACACGATAGCGATAAGTCATACGAAAGACCGGCTAGACAACTATAACCCAGTGTCGCGGCCTCGGGTGGAGATGCGTTCGCTGCTATATTATCGGTGACATGGCTGACTTTAGGGTCTCAGAACTAAAAAAAACCCGTAAAACTAAGAAACGTGTAATTTTCACACAATATTCAGTAAATACTCATTTCACAATTGATGTATTTTTAACACATCAGTTCAAAATTACCGTTCAAATTTATATTGGTGAGAAAATACTGGATTGGAGTTTTTTTTCATTTCACTTTGAACAACTAAATCGACAGTTTTACTGGACCGATTTTAATAATAAATAAGTTGTTGGAAAGCTTCATCCGTGTATATGTGCAAATTATTATAAGAATTCTTCTTTTTTTAAAGATTTCGGTGAAATTTAATAGTAAACAAATGAGATCTACAAGAAATAAATTGAAAACGTGGGTGATCACATTTATTTAATTTGGAGACAAGTTTTAGCTGCCAATGAGTATTTTTTTAAATGCATTTTGGCAATATATATGAAATTTAATTCTCTTGCAGAATATCACCATCCACTTTATTTGATTTTCTTGAGGACTTTATTGGTTGAAAGGGCAGCGCACAAAATCGTAGGGCCTTGTGTCAGAAAAAGTGTCAGGTTTTGTCTGGACCGGTCCGGACAAAGCCTGACAGTTTTCAGTTTGGCCCGCCGGGGACAAGGTCAGACAAGGACAAAGTCTGACACATTCCATTCCGCGTCATTAGGCGGCGGGCCGTCTCGGACAAAACCTGCCACAAAACCGTCAGACTTTGTCCCTGTCAGACCTTGTCCCTGTCAGACCTTGTCGCGTCCCCTTATCCGACACACCAGTAATGACAGCCATACGTCACTGGTGGTCTATTGATGTTGTTACGTCACACAGCACAGTGCATCTCAGTGACATACAACCTGTGGCCGGTCCGTACATTATCCGACACACCAGTAATGACAGCCATACGTCACTGGTGGTCTATTGATGTTGTTACGTCACACAGCACAGTGCATCTCCGTGACGTACAACCTGTGGCCGGTCCGTACATTATCCGACACACCAGTAATGACAGCCATCCTGTGGCCGGTCCGTACATTATCTGACACACCAGTAATGACAGCCATACGTCACTGGTGGTCCATTGATGTTGTTACTTCACACATCACAGTGCATCTCCGTGACGTACAACCTGTGGCCGGTCCGTACATTATCCGACACACCAGTAATGACAGCCATCCTGTGGCTGGTCCGTACATTATCTGACACACCAGTAATGACAGCCATACGTCACTGGTGGTCCATTGATGTTGTTACTTCACACAGCACAGTGCATCTCCGTGACGTACAACCTGTGGCCGGTCCGTACATTATCCGACACACCAGTAATGACAGCCATCCTGTGGCCGGTCCGTACATTATCCGACACACCAGTAATGACAGCCATACGTCACTGGTGGTCTATTGATGTTGTTACGTCACACAGCACAGTGCATCTCAGTGACGTACAACCATCGAAGTATATAATAAACTGGAACGCGCACTCGGTGAGCAGCAAACGGTCCGCCGGCCGCCCGGGCCGCCATCTTTGAAGTTGGCAAGAACCAGCAGCCGCACTGCACCAGCATAGCGTTTGGAGCTGGTTGTCGTTCAGAGCGTCAATTAATTAATTAAGTATGTTGATGTTGCAATTTATTAATTAATTTTTCAGAGTTTTACTAACATAAACATAATAATTTTTATATTGTTCATTTTACATTAATTACTGAAAATTAATGAACGAACCAAAATTCTTGTAATTTTAATTGTTTGCAAAAGTTTGTTTTAGCATTGACTCTAAATGATGTATATAAATCAGTGGTGTTAGTGTTACTATAGGCTGTGTGATATATTATTTAATCCTATTTTTCTACGAAATATAATAAACTGATCTACGAAAAATAAACAGTGTCTTGGTGTGTAAAAATATTCATGATTAAAAACACTATTTTCAGTTCTATTAGAATATTTTGTATTATGAAACTGTAATGTACATAGACGTTAATATAAAATATTTTGTGTCGATAGAGGCGTACTGTTCCCTATATACTATAATGTAAGATATGAAGAAGGAACGCATATAAAAACTATATCAGTTTTTTATGGATATAAATTTATCATTTAATAATTTAGTAATAATGACGCCATTTAACATCATTTATAAAAACATATTGTCAATTCAATGTAATTCAACAAAAGAAGAAAGCTAAAACTAATGAAAAAATTCAACCAAATTTTAAACTGACTCTATTGTGCCGTACAATACTATAGAAAATTTCGTAAAACTATGCGTACTTTGGGTTCAGTACAGTAACTCTAACTTATATTCACTCAAGTTGACAGTACAAAGGTCTATCAGTTAATAGGATACCTTATGAAGGCTAGTTAAAACAAAGTATAAAAATGAGCTAAATAAAGTATTTTTAGTATATAGTAATACAACTATTGCACTGTGCTGTTTGACGTAACAACATCAATAGACCACCAGTGACGTATGGCTGTCATTACTGGTGTGTCGGATAATGTACGGACCGGCCACAGGTTGTATGTCACTGAGATGCACTGTGCTGTGTGACGTAACAACATCAATAGACCACCAGTGACGTATGGCTGTCATTACTGGTGTGTCGGATAATGTACGGACCGGCCACAGGTTGTACGTCACGGAGATGCACTGTGCTGTGTGACGTAACAACATCAATAGACCACCAGTGACGTATGGCTGTCATTACTGGTGTGTCAGATAATGTACGGACCGGCCACAGGATGGCTGTCATTACTGGTGTGTCGGATAATGTACGGACCGGCCACAGGTTGTACGTCACGGAGATGCACTGTGATGTGTGAAGTAACAACATCAATGGACCACCAGTGACGTATGGCTGTCATTACTGGTGTGTCAGATAATGTACGGACCGGCCACAGGATGGCTGTCATTACTGGTGTGTCGGATAATGTACGGACCGGCCACAGGTTGTACGTCACGGAGATGCACTGTGCTGTGTGACGTAACAACATCAATAGACCACCAGTGACGTATGGCTGTCATTACTGGTGTGTCGGATAATGTACGGACCGGCCACAGGTTGTATGTCACTGAGATGCACTGTGCTGTGTGACGTAACAACATCAATAGACCACCAGTGACGTATGGCTGTCATTACTGGTGTGTCGGATAATGTACGGACCGGCCACAGGTTGTACGTCACGGAGATGCACTGTGCTGTGTGACGTAACAACATCAATAGACCACAAGTGACGTATGGCTGTCATTACTGGTGTGTCGGATAATGTAAGGACCGGCCACAGGTTGTACGTCACTGAGATGCACTGTGCTGTGTGACGTAACAACATCAATAGACCACCAGTGACGTATGGCTGTCATTACTGGTGTGTCGGATAATGTACGGACCGGCCACAGGTTGTACGTCACTGAGATGCACTGTGCTGTGTGACGTAACAACATCAATAGACCCCCAGTGACGTATGGCTGTCATTACTGGTGTGTCGGATAATGTACGGACCGTCCACAGATTGTCCGTCACGGAGATGCACTGTGATGTGTGACGTAACATCAATAGACCACCAGTGACGTATGGCTGTCATTACTGGTGTGTCGGATAATGTACGGACCAGCCACAGGTTGTACGTCACTGAGATGCACTGTGCTGTGTGACGTAACAACATCAATAGACCACCAGTGACGTATGGCTGTCATTACTGGTGTGTCGGATAATGTACGGACCGTCCACAGGTTGTCCGTCACGGAGATGCACTGTGCTGTGTGACGTAACAACATCAATAGACCACCAGTGACGTATGGCTGTCATTACTGGTGTGTCGGATAATGTACGGACCGGCCACAGGTTGTACGCATCGAAGTATATAATAAACTGGAACGCGCTCTCAGGTGCCTTACCCGGCACCGAATCGGTCCGGCCGCCATCTTTGAAGTTGGCGGTAACCAGCACCGACGACGATGCAGCGTTTCACTTAAATCAATGTTTAGAACATTAAACGCAACGCAAATTAATTTAAAATTATAACACGTTTTACAGCTTTCAATACCGAACAGATCAGTAATATGGTATCAGCTAAAAAAATATTTTAATTTATAATAATATATTTTTAAAGATTACTTTGATTTAATTTTATAATGTAGTGAAAAAAAGTAGTAAGCGAGGGAATTTTTTATTATTTGGTCAGGCAAAAACTTCCAGTGAATGAAATGTAAAGGACATTCTGAATTTTATTTTGCATTAAAAATATCTTCTGTAGGGCATTCCGTTTTTTTACAATCTTATTTTTAGTGAGCGTTTCTACGAATAGGCGAAAGCGTCAGGCGTCCGGCATAACACAGATGTTCTGGGTCAGATTAGATCGCAGGCCAAACCGGAAGAGACCGACACCGTTATCAAGTCTATTCGGCGAACCCAGAACGGGGATGTCCTCCTCGAACTGGGGAAGTCGAGTGACAAGATCGGTTTTGCCGCTTCCCTCAAGACTGCACTTGGGGACAAAGGCTCCATCAAGGCCCTAGAACCGAAGTGTTCGGTCGAGATTCGGGACCTTGATGCCCTCTCCACCGAAGACGAGGTGACCCGTGCGATCCAGGTGGCACTCCCGGAGATACCGGCTGATGGAGTGAGGGTATGGCTGACAAAGCCTAACCGAAGTCAACTCCGGATGGCTGTTGCTGAGATGGGCGAAAAGCACGCCAATAAGCTGCTTAGCCTTCAGCACCTCAGAGTCGGTTGGGTCAGTTGCAGGCTCAAACGGAGGGTGGTAGTTTCGAGATGCTTTCGTTGCCTCGGTTTCGGCCACTCCTCCCGAAACTGTAAAGGGCCCGACAGGAGTGCCAACTGCTTCCAGTGTGGAAGCCAGGGCCACAAACGCAAGGAATGTTCCTCGAGCCCCTCCTGCTTCCTCTGCAAGGATTCAGGCTCCAGTGCCCTCGGTCACTTACCCGGGTCTGGTCAGTGCGGTGCCTTCAGAACCGCACTTGAACAGGCAAAAGGCAGCGGCTGGTAATTCGCATCCTCCAGGCCAATCTTCATAGATCCTGGGGAGCTGATAACCTTCTAGATCAGCTCGCCCGAGAACTTGGTGCTGACGCGCTCCTTATCAGCGAACAGTATCGGGACAGAGACCCAAACACTTGGATCTCCGACAGCCTCGGTACTGCTGCACTTTGGGCGCGTAATACGCGGGATGTCTTGGTGCGGAGTCATGGTCGCGGCCGAGGATTTGCCTGGGTTAGGTGTAGGGACGTGACAATCTTCAGTTGCTACCTCACCCCCAACGAGGCCGTCCAGGACTTCCGCGACAAGATAGATAGCCTAGAGGAGTGCGTTCTTTGCACCACCGGGCATGTCGTCGTTGGTGGCGATTTCAACGCCAGGGCCGTCGAGTGGGGAATGCCCTCTACCAGCTCCCGGGGGAAATACATCCTGGATTTCATCGCCAGGGCCGGTCTTGTCGTCCTCAACCAGGGCGACACACCTACTTTTCGGCGCCCCGGGCAGAGAGGCACGATCCCTGACGTCACCTTTGCGTCTGAGTCGCTCCTTCCGAGGATCTCTGGCTGGAGGGTTGTGGAGGACTACACGGGTAGCGACCACCAATACATCGTGTTTGATCTGCATGATCAGGAAAATCGTCGAGTTTCCGCATCTCGGGAAGGGCCACGCCGGTGGAACACCAACAAACTGGACGTGGTTAAGTTCACCGAAGTCATCTCTCGGGGAGCGCAGGGGAATCCTGGTGAGGCTGGGGCCGAGGCACTAGTAACATCCACGATGGAACTGATCGTCTCGGCCTGCGACCAGTCTATGCCGCGAAGGAAACCCCGACGCGACAAACAACCCGTTTACTGGTGGACTGAAGAGATTGCGGAACTCAGAAGAACATGTTTAAGAACTAGACGAGCCGCCACTAGAGCGAGAATTCCCGCAGACAGAGTTCGTAAGTCGGAGGCCTATAAAGCTGCGAGAAAATCTCTCCGCCAGGCGATCAACAGGAGCAAGGCGAATAGCTGGAGGAGACTTCGTGACGACGTTGACTCCGACCCGTGGGGCCTGGGTTACAAACTTGTAACGCAGAAACTCGGCGCCCGCTCTCCACCTTCCATCATGGAGGGCGCCACCATAGGGAGGATCGTCGCTGCGTTGTTTCCTGAACATCCTCAGCGACCGCCGGTTGACTTCAGACGGGTAGAGGACGTTCCACTCTTCACTTTCGAGGAGCTGGAAACCTCCGTTCTCTCCCTGAAGAACAACAAGGCTCCTGGCCCGGACGGGATTCCCAGTGAGGCTTTAAAAAAAGTATTTTCAATCAACGCTGACTTGTTGTTGAGAATGTACAATGCCTGTTTGGTAGAAGGGGTGTTTCCGGCTCCCTGGAAAACAGCCAGGCTTGTACTGATCAGCAAGGGCAAAGGTGATCCCGAGCTGCCGTCGTCCCACAGGCCTCTCTGCATGTTGGACACGGCTGGGAAGCTGTTCGAGAAGCTGATCCGTTCCCGCCTGACTTCTGCCGTGGAAGCTGCCGGGGACTTATGCCCCCGTCAGTACGGCTTCAGAAAGGGACGGTCAACGATCGACGCTGTCACCGAAGTTCAGAGAGCTGTGGAGAGAGCCGAGAGCCACAACCATTTCTCCCGCCGAGTAGTGCTTCTTGTTACGCTTGATGTCAAGAATGCCTTCAACTCGGCAAGGTGGGTCGATATGTTGGATGCGCTTCGCAACACCTTTCGTATTCCTGCATACCTGTTGCGGCTCATCGAGGATTATCTACGCTCTCGAAGCCTGATTTATGACACGAGGGACGGAACGCGGACGATGGAAGTCACTTCTGGTGCCGCACAAGGTTCAATACTCGGCCCGGATCTCTGGAACGTTGCCTATGACAGCCTCCTGAGGTCCGAGATGCCTGAGGAAACCACTTTGGTTGGGTACGCCGATGACGTTGCAGCTCTCATTGCTGCACGCAACGTTGAGCTGGCCCAACTGAAGTTGAACCGAGTTATGCGGGTGGTCAACAACTGGATGTCCGATCACGGTTGCTCTCAGTAAGACGGAGATTGTGATCCTCACGAAGAAGAGGATCGACACCGTCGTCCCACTCCGAGTGGGAAGGGAGGTGGTCACATCAACTCGTGCCGCCAAATACCTCGGGGTTATGGTGGACACCAAGTTAAGCTGGAGGGATCAGATCTTTCGTACGGCGGACAAGGCCGCTAAGGTAGTCACTTACCTTAGTAGGCTGATGGCCAATGTCGGGGGTCCCCGATCCAGCAGAAGACGTCTGTTGATGTCCGCGGTCCAGTCCGTGCTCCTTTACGGGGCAGAGGTGTGGGCAGGCGCTCTAGATAAGGAATGCTACAGGTTGCGACTCGCCCGGGTTCAGCGTCAAGCTGCGCTCCGGGTGTGTTCCGCCTACCGGACAGTGTCCGAGCCTGCCGTCCTGGTGGTCGCCGGAGTCATCCCGGTTAAGCTCTTGGCAGGGGAGAGGAAAGCGATTTACCAGAGACAAGGCGAGATCGGCAAGGACACGGCAAGAACATAAGAGCGCTCCCGAACCTTCCAGCAGTGGCAACACAGCTGGGAGCACGACACCCGAGGACGATGGACTGCGCGACTCATCGAGCAGGTCCAACCATGGGTGGAAAGGCGGCATGGCGAGGTGGACTACTACCTCACGCAGTTCCTGACAGGTCACGGCTACTTCAAGTCGTACCTGAACCGGATGGGCAAGACCGGTTCACCGGATTGCATCTACTGCCCGGGCGTTCCCGATGACGCGGAACACACCTTCTTCCGCTGTTCGCGTTGGGAAAGGCCCCGCCTGGAGGCCACAAGAAAACTCGGTGTTTTTTTCGGTGGACACGGTCTGCCAAAAGATTATGGAGGATGAGGGCAACTGGGATTGTTTGTCACAGTTCGTCCGGGGTATCCTCCTGGAAAAGAAAACCGATTTGGACCACGAAGTGGCCCAGATCCCTTGACCGAACAGCTGGATAAGGAGCGAGCCCCATGGGCGTAAGCCAAATTTAGGCCTAGCCTGACGTAATGTGATTAACAATTCCAGGTTAGAATCCTAAAGAGTAGAGGAGGTTTTTTAGTGGGTAAACCCGTTTTTTAGGGGAGTCCCACACTACAGGCTGGCCACCTGTGTGCGTAATGCATTTTCCCTGCCTCTCCCTCAAAAAAAAAAAAAAAAAAAAAAAAAAAAAATACAATTATTGCAATTGTTTAAAATTATACCATAGGCCTAAAACAATAGGTGACCCTAGTTACTGTATGTAAATTGATTTAAAAAGATCATATTACTTAACCAAAAGAGATATCAATAGCCATATATTTGTGACAACTAGTAAAAAAAAAAAAAAAAAAAAAAAAACGATTGACTCCTCGCTGGCAGTGTATCAGCCATCGCATCATCGGCAGCGTTATGCCGGACGCCTGACGCTTTCGCCTATTCGTAGAAACGCTCACTAAAAATAAGATTGTAAAAAAACGGAATGCCCTACAGAAGATATTTTTAATGCAAAATAAAATTCAGAATGTCCTTTACATTTCATTCACTGGAAGTTTTTGCCTGACCAAATAATAAAAAATTCCCTCGCTTACTACTTTTTTTCACTACATTATAAAATTAAATCAAAGTAATCTTTAAAAATATATTATTATAAATTAAAATATTTTTTTAGCTGATACCATATTACTGATCTGTTCGGTATTGAAAGCTGTAAAACGTGTTATAATTTTAAATTAATTTGCGTTGCGATTAATGTTCTAAACATTGATTTAAGTGAAACGCTGCATCGTCGTCGGTGCTGGTTACCGCCAACTTCAAAGATGGCGGCCGGACCGATTCGGTGCCGGGTAAGGCACCTGAGAGCGCGTTCCAGTTTATTATATACTTCGATGCGTACAACCTGTGGCCGGTCCGTACATTATCCGACACACCAGTAATGACAGCCATACGTCACTGGTGGTCTATTGATGTTGTTACGTCACACAGCACAGTGCATCTCCGTGACGGACAACCTGTGGCTGGTCCGTACATTATCCGACACACCAGTAATGACAGCCATACGTCACTGGTGGTCTATTGATGTTGTTACGTCACACAGCACAGTGCATCTCCGTTACGTACAACCTGTGGCCGGTCCGTACATTATCCGACACACCAGTAATGACAGCCATACGTCACTGGTGGTCTATTGATGTTACGTCACACAGCACAGTGCATCTCGGTGACGTACAACCTGTGGCCGGTCCGTACATTATCCGACACACCAGTAATGACAGCCACAAGCCACTGGTGGTCTATTGATGTTACGTCACACAGCACAGTACATCTCCGTTACGTACATCCTGTGGCCGGTCCGTACATTATCCGACACACCAGTAATGACAGCCATACGTCACTGGTGGTCCATTGATGTTGTAACGTCACACAGCACAGTGCATCTCCGTGACGTACAACCTGTGGCCGGTCCGTACATTATCCGACACGCCAGTAATGACAGCCATACGTCACTGGTGGTTTATTGATGTCCGGTTGGACCTGTAATGCCCGCCATTAGTCGGCAGGCGGACAGCTGATGACGCAACTGCCACTCGTTGATGACGGACAGTTTATCGTCAATAATTTAATTACATATTTAGTTATTTACATGCTACATAACAGGCAATGCCCAATTACAATGCAGCAGTACAACAAAATATACTAAACATTGGAATGACAACAATAATTACTAACTTAAGAAATAATCCAAGTCCATTTACAAAATTTACCACAGTCCAACATGTTGTTCGGGTAAAAAAAAAACTGCCTCTTTAATACTATCAAGATTCCGTAATAATAATAATAATAATAATCCAAAAAGAACAAATAAAATCTTTGAAGAATACAACAGAAACACTTAGGCTAACATACAGGGTGTCACAAAAAAGTGTACCTGGCTATACAGGACCTGATTCTACATGCAAAAATAAGTCAAAAATAAAGAATAACAATTTTCGGATTTCGGCTTAGTTTAGCCGTTATCCGCCATTTTGTTTTTTATACATAATAATTTTTATTTACGTGACTGTTTGTTGTATTAAGTTCATATTTGGCATGAACCTTTATGACAGCAATATCCATTTTCAGGAAAAAAATGATTTTTGTCCGATGTGTATTTTCAAAATGGCGGCCATTTTTAATTTTTAAACTCGAATATCTCAAAACCGGTAAATTTTATCAAAATTTTACAAGAGACAAAAAAGTTGACAAATAAAATTACCTAAATAATGGTACCAAGATTGTAAGGATCGAACAACAAATAACGGAGTGATTGCCATTTGTATGCATAAAATCATTGATTTTTCATTAAAATGCATGCAAATCTAGGTTATTTTAGAAGAAAAATCTCAATAACTCCATTATTTGTCGTCAGATACTTACAAATTTGGTATTATTATTTAGGGAATTTTATTTGTCAACTTTTTTGTCTCTTGTAAAATTTTGATAAAATTTACCGGTTTTGAGATATTCGAGTTTAAAAATTAAAATGGCCGCCATTTTGAAAATACACATCGGACAAAAATCATTTTTTTCCTGAAAATGGATATTGCTGTCATAAAGGTTCATGCCAAATCTGAACTTAATACAACGAACAGTCACGGAAATAAAAATTATTATGTATAAAAACAAAATGGCGGATAACGGCTAAACTAAGCCGAAATCCGAAAATGGTTATTCTTTAATTTTGACTTATTTTTGCATGTAGAATCAGGTCCTGTATAGCCAGGTACACTTTTTTGTGACACCCTGTATAATAACAAGTACATTATACAAGTCGAAAACTAGAAATTTACATTTAAAGTACGGTATAACAAAATTCATAGGGGGAAATTAATCAAGAACAACCCTTATTATTGATTGAACTGGCCTACTCAATAGACTATTACACTTGGTATTGTAAAAATTAAATCTGTCAAAAAATACATCGATCTCTGAGGAAAATGTTTTCAATGGCATCATTACATTAAAAGGAGAGGAGTAATGAAATCTGATCTGAGAAAAATTAGGATCAAACAATTAAAGAAAACAGGCACATACAGATTTATTTTGGATAAACAAAAAGGCTCGTCAACCTTTCCTCTGAGCAATTTCAATAACAAAATTAAATGAGATACTTTCCTTCTTGGTTCAAGGCTCTCCATCCCAAAAAATAGCAAGCAACTATTCATAAGAAATATCATATGTAAAAATTGCAGTTAATTTGTAATATAAAAATCTCAGGAACTTCTTTTGTAACTTTTCAATAATTTCAATATAATATTGAAGTAAGGGCTCCATATGATTGCAGAAGATTCAGGATCTTACTAGTAAGAAATACAAAGTTTTTAAAGTTGAAAGCGAGTTAAAAATTAATTGACTCTCATAACAAATCCTAAATTTCTATAAGCTTTGTGTATATACCCAATCGCTATCCTGCACCATAAACCGACTACCAAGAAATATTTTAGCAAATTACTTCCCGTTCTGCCAGTCGAAAATTTTGGCTACAACCACATCAGTGTAACATATAAAATTTATCGTTATTTAATTGTATTTACTTTCCAGAATGATTTTAATCATTGTATCAAAAAATTTTTGAAATGTTAAGGCTGTTGTTTGCCCGCTTAGGAAGAAAAGCACGGGCTCAGAACGTTAGGACTTCTGTTTGACCGTGACCCTAATGACCTCGACGCTCATTATGGAGTAAATCCTATGATGTTCATTCGGAGATAATGGACCTTATTTTTTGTGTTTTTGAGTAAAAATTTGAAATCATTTTGATAATTCAAATAACTTTATTCTCTCAAGGGCACACAAAAACTAATAAAATACTTGTATGAATGTTTAGGGATTATTTTATTGAACGACTATATATAACGAATAAAAACCATTACATACCATTTAAAAGGTTTTAATACTTTTTTGTAAAAGAAGAAACATAAATAATTTGTTAAACTAACATTTACAACATCCTATCCAATTAATAATTATGTTTTCAACTCTTTCATTAAAAAAATTTATTTCAGTAATTCAAAATAAAAGTTGGAAAAGTAAGAAGTAATAAAATTTTATATTAATCAAGGTTTGGATTAAAAGACTCATTTAATAGTTGAAAAATATTAATTATTTATAAAAAATTCAATTTAATTAAAAAGAAATTATATTAATTAAGACATTACATATCAACCATGAAAATTTCTTCGGGAGAGTCACAAAATAAAATAAAAACAATGAAGTGACTCAAAAAAGTTTAATATGTTAGTTCATATGTTGATGGAAAGCTACTCGTAACTAAATGTTATAAAACTGTTATCTTCGCCTGAGGACTGATTGGTATGCTTCACACTGCAGAAGAACTCTACAAAGTTACAAATTCATGAATAAGATAATATTATGTTTTTTGAATAAATGGATAAAAGAGTATATATTTTTATCATTAACATAATATTTATTAATTACCATGGTGACCAAAATTGTTCTCATTCTAAATTTTTAGTTAGTTGAAACATGTTTTAATTATGGCTCCGAAAAAATCACGTTCTAAATTTTCTGAATTCTCCGTGCGTCTCGGACCATCCCAAGGACCGGACCTCTACCAAATTCTCCGTGTGGCCTGGACCACCCCGAGGACGGGACCTCTACCAAATTCTCCGTGCGTCTCGGACCACCCCAAGGACGGGACCTCTACCAAATTCTCCGTGCGGCCCGGACCACCCCAAGAACGGGACCTCTACCAAATTCTCCGTGTGGCCTGGACCACCCCAAGGACGGGACCTCTACTAAATTCTCTGTGCGGCCCGGACCACCCCAAGGACGGGACTTCTACCAAATTCTCCGTGTGGCCTGGACCACCCCAAGGACGGGACCTCTACTAAATTCTCTGTGCGGCCCGGACCACCCCAAGGACGGGACCTCTACTAAATTCTCCGTGCGGCCCGGACCACCCCAAGGACGGGACCTCTACTAAATTCTCTGTGCGGCCCGGACCACCCCAAGGACGGGACCTCTACCAAATTCTCCGTGTGGCCTGGACCACCCCAAGGACGGGACCTCTACTAAATTCTCTGTGCGGCCCGGACCACCCCAAGGACGGGACCTCTACCAAATTCTCTGCGCGGCCCGGACCACCCCAAGGACGGGACCTCTACCAAATTCTCTGTGCGGCCCGGACCACCCCAAGGACGGGACCTCTCCTAAATTCTCTGTGCGGCCCGGACCACCCCAAGGACGGGACCTCTACCAAATTCTCCGTGCGGCCCGGACCACCCCAAGGACGGGACCTCTACCAAATTCTCCGTGAGACCTGCCCCATCCCAAGGACGGGACCCCATCATTCATCGTGTGACCCCAGTACATTGCAGCTATTGAAACCAATATTAAAATATATTTGGTCAAAAATGTAATTATGGTAAAAATAAGGAAGATTTTAATAAATTCAAACACAAGCTCTAAATTTTTATTTTCTACACATCACTTGTATTCAAATAATCAATATATTAAAGATTTGCGTATGAGGGACAAGTTAAATGTACAACTAAAAAAAATGTAAATGTTTATTTTGTCAAGCAAATTATACTATTCTGTTTGCTTTAAACTGATTTGTTTGAGACGAATTTTGCCCACAATGTTAGTTTTTATCTTTTTTTTTGGTGTAAAATTTTTCATTTTTAAAAGTAAATGATGAACATATTTGTTTTTACCTAACATATGTTTAGAGATACTAAAAATTATACAATATTTTGTCTGCTCCTGACTTTACTTTTTGCTATAGTCTTATTAATTTTCCATTTATTTTTATTTTTGCCAACATTTCTGTTATTTGTCTAGTCCATGGTCAATGACGATTTTGTATATGTTTCACCTATGTTTTTCTAACTTTATTTATCTTTATCAACTATTTTTGTTTACGTTTATATTCAGATCGGAAGGTTGAACTATGGTTCTTGGAAGGAAGACAAAATTATTGTGATACGTGGAAAAGTGAAAAAAGAAAAGAAAATGTGAAGTAGTCACATGCCGGTACCTAATCTAATAAACGATTCAAAACAACAAAAACTCAATTATATTTGAATATTATTTTGTTTTTTAATATGATTCTCTAAATGGATTTTGAAGCGCTTCCAATCATAGGAGGTGGTAACTGTATTTTATGAGCAACTGAATTTTTACTCCCTATATGCAATGATGATACATTTATGAAATTTGATCAATTATATTATATCATCTTCTCCACCTATAATTATAATCTAACAAAATTCAAAATGATGTATATAGGAAAACGTGCACCTGCCAGTAAGTTCAACGTGGAAACAACAGTTGCACTTATGCAGCAGCAAAGAGAAACAGGTCCGATCGTATTGGAAGGGCAGTGCGTGTTAAGTGTCCTTGTGTTTGACGGACAAAAAATTTTTTACTTCCATAATTAAACTCAGAACTGACAAGATGAATCTACATGTATTTGGCGAAATACAAATTTGTGGAGCTAAAATCTTGAAATAATTTCACTTATATTTTTTCGTATAAAATGTTAAACATTTATTTAACTATTATTAACATATATAATCTTTTAAACATTTTGAATAAGATATCTTAAACATTTAAGTATTCTTTAGATGTGACTTGTGATGACTTTTTATGGACATTTAATAAAGTTTTACACCACTTTCGGGCTAACCACTGATGCACATATAGATAATATCACTATGTTTTTTATTGATAAAATATTTTCAAACAGTATAGTATGTTTTTTATCATTTTTCCTAAGACATACTAAGGTATATAAGGGAAAAATATTTCCCGTGTAAAAAAGGGTTAAACTGGTCAATATACAGTTTACGGGAGACATTTCCCTATACAACCCATTGCATATGACTCGTAATCTTAACTCTGTCAATCTGGGCTGTTGTTTTTTGTTAGCGCCCTCTGTTCGATTTAAAATCTCAGGGTACAAATGTAGGACAATACATGTTGAAGTCCACTCTTAGCCACCTACGTTTGTTACATACATTTTTATCTATACGAGGTACAGATAAGTCAAATTAAGTAACAAAAGTCAACCATGATTTGTATCTTAATTTAATCAATATACGCTTGGATTTATTTTGAAAATATATAGATATAATGTTTAATATAGCTAAACGCCAAACTTGTAGTCCTTATAAAGTAATCGATAAGCCTAAAAAGCTTGTCTGGTTGCTTGACAGCGACGCGTTGTCAGGTACAGGCTTCCGTTGCGCGGGCGGAGTGACGCTGCAGCTAATGTGTCGACAAACACTCGTACAAACCGACTCAGTAACAGAAACCACCCACTGAAATAAAAATATAAAAACCTACCCTCTTGTTTGCTCACACTGAAATAGAGTACCAAGCTTTATTTACTGATTGTGAGATCTAGATTTTTTAAATTTCATCGTTGGTGTTTTGTAATGCAACATCTTGAGTTATGAAAGAATGTTAACCATGTCTTTTTTCAAATACTGATGTTGTTAAATTTGGTTTGTAATTACGATCACTACTCTGGTATTGTCTATTGTTTATATTTAGTAATTCTTTGTTGAAAAACTATTTCATTTTGAAAAAGATGCGTGTTGGATAGGCCTTCTACCGGGGACCTACGAAACAATGCCACTGAAAAGGCCTAAAATAAAGTTGTACAACTCAAATTAATTTATCAATAAAAATTGGGTTACCGATGGGGGAATGACAACCTATTACGTCCAATAAACTACAAAATTATCACAAGAGACAACATATATGTATATCAATAACACTGCAAATTAAGTATTAAATCCTCATTTAGGTATTTTACATTCACATTTTTACTTTGACATTTAGATGTTCGACTATATTACGACGTGAAACTATTGCAGTACTTGCGTTTATGATTGATAAATACTAAAAGGAAAGCTACAAACGTAGCATTTATAATTAGGATCTTCCAATAGTTTTTTGTTTTGCTACTAGCGGAAAAATTAAAATACCCCCGTCGCAGCAGACCTGCGTACTCAGCGAATTTCCAATGTTTTCCAATTTCCAAAATTTTCTATTACCACATAAAATCCATGGGGATGAGAGTATGTAGGTTTGCCGCCATATGGGTTTTGTTGGTAAATATAAGTTAAACCCTACCTAGTGATTGTACATACCAAATTTTATAAGGCTATGGTGTTCTTTTTATTTTCCCCATAAACCCTATAGGGGTGAGTACGTAGGTTTGCCGCCAAATGGGTTTTCTAAGCAAATATAAGTTAAACGCTTCCTAATGAATGTACATACTAAATTTTATCAAGATATGTCAATAAATAAGCAAGTTAGAAGGTTTTGTTGATTTCCCATAAGAATAACATGAAAAACATACTTTTTGGATTTTCTCCATAACCATTTAAGCTGGGTAAAAAATTCAAAATACTAGCTTGTTTGTTTTTTTAAGCTCTTTTAAATGGTTTAAGTTAAAATTGTTGAATTTTCTAAATAAAAGTAAAAAAAGCCAAAAACCCATTTTTAACCTTTTTGAAACCCCATAAAACCCTGTTCCCATGGTCCGATCATTCTGGTTCGCGAACTCAACCTAGTAGACGCTGGCTTACACCCCTGTACCAAATTTCATCAAAATCGGAGGTTCCGTTCAAAAGTTATCGTGTTAACGGACACACACACACACACACATATATATATATATATATATATATATATATATATATATATATATATATATATATATATATATATATATATATATATATATATATATATATATATACATATATACATATATATCAATTTGAACGAACGGTGTTTTTGGCTTCTAGGGACCTCAAAACGAAAAAGTATCATGGTCCCGGGCTTAGGTCTTACCGTGACTACTACCGTAATAGCGTATATTCCCTATAGGGAAATTCGCTAAAAAACAATCGTTCTTTAGTTCTTATATCCTAATTTATGAGGCAAAATGAGACAACTTAAAAAATAAAATTGTATTTGATACATACTATGAAATTAATAGCTATTAGTCTACAACATGAGATCCTTTCAATAGTAAGATTATGTTTTCAACGCATCTGAAACTTTTACAATAACCAATCAACGGAATGAAAGGCTCGGCCGCCGCGGGGCGTAGCGAGGTTCTGTGTACAGTGAGCCGTCACCGTCGTCGCCACCACACGACTGTGGTGCGTCTGGACCATTCAGATCAGTTAATGGCCCGCGTGTTTAGAGCCCCACCAGAAGCCCATTTCGGGTAAAAACACCATAAAAGTGCGTTTAGTATCTCGCCAATCTTGTACAAGTTAACGGCCCAGCCATTAACCTGTCGTCTTCAGCAAATCTTTCCACCCCATCCAATCAAAGAATATGTCTATATGTGCCCCACGGAACCAAAACGTATGTTATGCACTTCGACCTTTTGGTAGGTGTTGGTTTAATTTAATAGAAATAATTATAATGCAAAGTTATCTAATCATACCACGGTTAATTGTTTTGTTCATTTCTTACGCTTAACTTATTTTCTGTTGTACTCAATTGACCGCAGTGAAAAATTGTATACAAATAAAGTCCGATACGCATTTGGACTGGTTTTCCTTTTGAAAGACCATCTTAGAAGAAGTTGAACTACCCGCACTGAAACATAAACTGTATACTATTAAAATAGATAATTGTCAAAAGCGATGTTCTGTATTATTGTTTTTTCGAAATCTAGCAGATGGATTTTGTTTAAACTTTGGATTGGATTCATGTTTAATTTGAGCACAAAATATGTTTTTAACGACCTTCAATACAGGAAAAGATCCTTTTTAAAGCTGAAAATAAGTTTGAAAATTTAAATTTGAAATGTAAGTCTTAAGAGTTAACAAGTCGGTAACGAAAAAGCAACAAAAGTAACCAAAGTTTAAAATAGTACACTACATTACCAGGTGGGTTTTCAAAGAGATGCAAAATACGAAAAGATATAGTCAGTTAATGGTGTAAATTTACAACGGCAAGAAGTTTACTATGATATTATGATAAAAGAAGATTCAAAATTTAATGCAGAATGCTACAAATGTTAAAACAGCCATTTAAATGAGAAAACATTTAACAGTTTTTCTACCTTCAGTATAAATAACAAATTTTATTACAAATGTTTTCATGAAAACAATTTGAACTTTGAACCAAAACGTAAACCAAATCAGAGATTTATTGGCTATTTCCCTGTCATCTCTAGTATGTGCAGCCATGCGCAGCTGACCACTGAGCGACTGTCATGTCGGACTAAGCCGAATGGCTTACAGCGTGACAGTGACTAAGCCGTGACAGCCACTCTATGAGGTGATCTACAGCGGCGGGGTAGACTGATGCACCCCCCCCCCCCCCCCCGGGCGTCCTGCAGGGATCACGGGGATCATGGTTAAACGTTGATACAATTTAAAGATTATATTTTCACAGGTTTTGTCACAAAATCTGGCATCTGTCTGAATATAAATTGGGTTGGAGTCAGTAATATAAATGTGTGGTATTGTAAGTCCTTTCAGTTACGTCTCAATGTTGTTTTAGTATGGAGAGTAAGTGGAGTTTGCTATATGTTAAAAGTTGGATCGACAACTTTCCCCTGATTCAAGTGTCACTCATTGTGTCAAAAATCGAATTTGTTAAATGTCAAAGGCATGTACATGGTCCTGGCAGAGAGACCTGTGAAAATGATTGACAAGATGAAATGGGAAAAGTATGTTTTTATCACTTTTATACACATAAAAACCCAATAGACACATTAACACTATCACAATTGTAACAGAATTTTATATGATTAAACTTACAAAAAAAAAACATTTTAACTAAAAAAATATCAATATAAATTATTTAATTTGTAAAGTGGCACGACGAATTGTTTTTTTGTATGAATTGTTTTTTTAGTTTTTTTTTAGTACATTTTAAGATAAAAATGTTTATTTTTTTATCCACAGTTATTTTAACTGTAATTTTGTAACGTAATGAATCTTGCAGTTCATTAAATCAAATGTTTAGTTTGAAAAATTCATTTTGATTTAAGTAAAAGATTTGAATAAGTAATAAAACACATAATGTTATTTTAAATTATACCCTTTTTGTTTCATTTGTAGCTATATTGTTTTACATTTGTGGAACCATCATGACTCTACAAATTTATAAATTTACTCAATCTTAAAAGATATTATCTCCTAATTTGTAATGAATGTACAGTACTTGTGTTTGAAGACTCAATATTTAAGAGTGACTGTTTGCAAAGTACAGTTTCTCTAAATTGTAAAGGGAATGAGAGCAGGATATACGAGTAATATCAAAGACATTATGTAAGACGAGATTAGGGAATAAATGCCTTAACAAGGGTTTGTTTTCTCGTATAAACTTAGCGATTACATGAACGTTGTGAATCTGCTTAGTTTAGATAGCTATCGAGATTTTAATAGAAACGGAAAAATTCTGAATATATTTTTTATTTTAGTCATTGAGCATATAATTCCCACTAGCATATAATGCCCATTTTCCTTCTAATTCTAAGTAAAATAGTATTCACAAAGTGTTTAATCAATTATCAACCAGTAGATCCAAACACACCGCTGGGCTCCGGTGAACAGAGGGGCTGATACAGCCCCGCGATAACCTTAAGACATTCCACACTCAGAAGAATTGGAGTCGCCAGATGTGGCCCGTTTATTGCTTGTTTACGTCGTTGTTTATGACTCAGTTACGACTTTTGTTTACCATTCGACGGTGTCGTTTATCACCATCTAGAGGGCTTTACTCTTTTTTCATTGGCAGTCAAAAATGCACTTTTGTTTATTTTATAACATTTGAGCAAGAATAGTCGTTAAAATTTTGTTTCGAGGATCGTTAAATATATGTTTTGCAAAGGTAAAATATGTCAAAATAATAATAATAATAGATCAATGTAACTTGATTGAGCAGTACAAGCATAATCACAATACTGTATTTTGACCACTGCTTTAACTTTGATTAAAATAAATGTATGAAAACTACAGTTCTAAATGACTGAATATAACTTTTATATTGATTAAACATATCATTATTTTTGTATTGTGATAGTAAATCACTTTTAAACCATAGTTAATTAGCTGGTAGCAAATTAGGGATTTCATAACTAGTTTATGATAACTTTCTAATACTGATCAGTTGTATGAATAGCAGAGATTGAAAATAAGTTTAAACTGTGAGAAATAGTAGTGACAATATTAAATTGTTATGATGTTTACACTATGAGACATTAACACATGTGGTTGTACGAATAAGTTGGAACACAGCGTAATTAATTTAAATCAATTAGTAATTAACAGAGGATGACATTAAATTATTATTACTGTATAAACATTACAATAACGTTAAAGATTCTTAGACAACAACTTTTTCGTTGCTAAGACTTTAATATGAATTAAGATTATTCTCTTTCTTAACATTCCCTGTTGTATTCTCTGAAATGTTACGGAGATTGTCCAGTAAAAACTTCTCTCCTTCAAAGGGATCGGTATAAAAGGGAAATTAATTGTTTTCCCCTGAATAACCTACTAAAATTTGGTCCACTGGTTGCAAGACACCTTGTCTATTTGTGCTAAAACCAATATAATCACAAAATTAACTATCGTATATCATTGTATATGATTGCGCCCCTTGCCAGCCCACCCAAAAGATAACACTCTCCTTTTGTTGCTTTGCAGAACTAAATAGTAGGGATGAAAAAAATTGATAATATTATTAGACTAAGATTTCATACATTTTTTTTGGAAGATTGGCTATATAAAGTATATACAAATTAAAATATTTTCGCACACTCCTATTAAAAACATTTACTGACTTGTTTGCTAATTCTTATGTAAACTACTAATAGGTCTAAACATTTGCTAGTGTATTATAGTTTGCAAAGGTATAATCAAAACTTTTGTAAAGAAATTACGTAAATAGTTTTAAATAGTTTTAATAGTTTTAAAATTTAAAGTAGCCTAAATGAATGTTTTGGTAAGTTTTCAATTTGTAATGCACATTTTGCCGAAAGGATATTAAGTTTGATTTATTTTCCATTGTTTCTTTCTTTGTTACCATAGTAATACATTAGTGAAACTTTCTTAAACTTTCAAAAGATTTAGAAAAAAACTTGGATGGAAATTTAAATGAATAATTTAAGCAGGTATGTATACAAAACTGATATAATCTCTATATCTAATAGGGTGTAAATATAATTTAAAAATCAAATTGATGGGTAAATATCTTATGACTTCTAATTAAGCTACTCATAAAGCTACTTTTAACAGCTCTGGCGCTTTATAAACGCTGTATAAGGGGATTCAATGAAATTATTTCAAACACCTAAATTTTGTGCATGCGATAATACTTGTAATTTGCATTTTTGTTGCAATCGAAGCCTACTGTTACTTCCAATACTTAATCTTCAATTTTACTCAATATACTAACTCAACTGTACTTCTCATTGTAAAATGTACCAATCATTAACTTCACAGTTCACTTACAAAAGGTGCCAAATAATTTTTTTTTTCAAGTTTTTAAAATAAATTTCGTGTAAAACAGTAATAAAAACAGCAATAACATGAGTTCAGACTAACCAGCTATTTGAATACCGAAATGAAAACTGGTTAAGTTATTTCAGAGGATTCCATTTCAAGAGTCCGGGTGACGATATTAAAGCACATAAACTGGCCTTATTAAAATCTCACAAAGTAAATATTTAACGCCTGTGCGTTTATGGGGAGAAAGTTATTATTTATATTTTGAGCAGCCTCTCCCTAAAGATGTTGCATAACGTATCTTTAAACAATGTAATGTTCTTTTTAAAGATATTTTTTAACAACCGCTAATAGTAACAAATCAACGAAATAACTTGCATTGACAGTAATTAAAATACTTATTATTTTTATTAATGTTTTGTTATTTTTATATTACGCCAGCAAGCAGGGCTAAGCTAAAGTTATACAATTTTACATTAAATTACAATTTATACATTACCAGTGGATTTTTAAGTACCACTCATTCACGAATCAGAGAATCTCCATAACCGTACAGTATAAAGGATTGAAATTTGGCTTGTCTGTTCCTCTTTGTCAATACGTACTCACTACGAGAAACGGTTTAACATAACTTTTACAGGACTCCGCCCCACTTTTTCGATGTAATGTTACTCTAATGGCCAATTTTCAATACGAATCTTGGAAACAACTATTCTGAAAAGCTACAGGACCTATGGTGTTAAAGTTTTGTATGGGCTTTCTCTTTGCTTATCCTTATTGTAACTTATTTTAAATTCAATTAACGTCTCGTTTCACCACACATTATGTAAAATTTTTTATCTGATGTTATTATTTGGGCAAATTTTTAATACGATTCCAGGAAACGACGAATCTGAAAGACTATAGTACCGGTATTTAAATCCATTAAAAAAATTAACCTTTAAAATATTTCTTTGTAGTTTACATTTGGAAAGGAAAATCTATTCTTATCTCATGGATGCTCAATAAGAAACGGACTTGCAAACTTCTTTAAGGCTCCACCCCCAAAAAACTCTAACATTAACATAAGTCCTACGGGGTTGAAATTTGGTATGGAAGTTTTACTTTGCTCATAGTTGTCCAGTAAGAAACTTTTTTGCAAAATTCTTCTGGCTCCACCCCACACGTCTTCAAAATATCGATATAATATTTTCTACCTATATGGCCAGTTTTAAATACGAATCAAGGAAAAAATGAATATCCAAACCTATAGGGCCAAGGTGTTGAAAATTTTCATGGACTGTTGAGGACATTTTTATCACTGATTAGTAAATAAAAGTTCACGACGTTTCGGGATCTAGAATCTGATCCCGTCTTCAGATGGAATAAATACCTAAAACATAACAAAGTTAGTCAAAACACACCAGGCGAACCTGAAGAAGTCAATAGCCAAACCTGAAAACAGAAAAAAATCAGTCACAAAAAATAACACCAATAAATGCACAAAGCTTAAACAGAAAACTGTGAAAGGAGTCAAAACAAAGCACAAACAATTAAATTGGAAAAAATATATACATACAACACCAATCAGGAGCACACGGGAGCAACCCACACACTTGCAATCTCGGGCACGTAAGGACGTCGGGATCCAGAAAAGTCGTAAATTTTTGTTTACTAATCAGTGATGGAAAATGTCCGCAACAATTTACTAAACAATAACATGAACGCACCGTCGCCATCAATGAATTTCAAAAAATTAATTTACATTGACGTTCTATTTTACTCATGGATGATGGATGTACACGAAACTGTTTGAAAAATACTTTAACGGCTTCGCCTCACACTACTTCATAGTTACTATCGGGCCTAAGCGGTTGAAATTGATATCTTTTCCCGTTTATACTTTAATTTTTTTTTTACTCTTTGCCAATTTTCTGATCTTAAGTACTGGTATTTTATTGCCCGATTGATATGTTTCTCGTGCTGTTTGTTAGCCTACCGGATAATCCAAATAGGTTGTCTATCCGCTGGAAAATGATAGCAACACTCTTGTAAAGAATGGTTCGATGGAAGATTTCTCCATTAAAACCGTACTTTTACCACTTCAAAATGCAAAAGAGCATCATGTGTTTGATGATTGGTAGCTGTGTATTTATGAGTCTACCATGAAAATCGTAGATACAATACAATACTACCAAAACCCTATAATATTAACGGTTTTCCAAAATACATAGTGAATTTAATTTATTATTGGACCTAAATCGCCAATGTTTAAAAAGTACATTAATAAAAACTGTATCAAAGGGATCTCGCAAAATCTGATGGGATGCCGAAATCCCCTAAATTCTATGTGATACTTTGCCGTGCAAAATTTCATTTATTGTTGGATTACTACCAACATAAAATGTCCATAACCTGAAGATATCAATGCAAACGTGTTGTAAGTATATAGCTTTGAAATATAATATTAAAATATTTTCATTGGTCTTCGTCTTACCATCCATCACTTTGAAAATATTCGCATTCAGAGAATTATACCACAATCATAAACTTTAAAAGTAGCAAATGTTAAAACTTATTGAGTTTTTAATTTTCAGCAAGACAATTTTAATGCAAAAAATTTATTCACTCCATTTTTAAACTCGTCCATTTGTTTTAGTCGGGTTTGCAGCATTGTACTCTACTAATGAGATCTTTAATTTGACCTATTCTCACATTTAAGACTTTCAAGACTCCCTCAGCGTCCCTTGTGAAGTAATAAATATTACCTTCTAAAAATGGATTTTATGAATAAATCTTGCTATGAAAATTTCGCAGTCGTAAATTGATTATATATAAAAAAAAATATCAACCGTCACGGGACTTTTTGGACACACGGTTTAAATAAAATGAACTACCTATATGTTAATGTAAAAACCTAAACCTATACTAATACCAAAATGTATATTACATATTGAAATGAAGCTGCACAACATGAAATAGTTACGATTATAACAAGTCCAAAGACAAGAATCTTAGAAATAGGCTAAAACTCCATTGAGCAAGTTGATTTTTAGCAAACGACGTGACGGTCTGCTTATCTTTCCGCCTCAGTCACTTATTGGGCATTGAGGTTATGTTTGGTCACTTTTATGACGGGTGTAAACATACGCTGACCAAGCATCACTTCTTTACTTCCACAACACATTTTGCGTCTACCATAATCATTCCTTACCTACCCGTACGCTTGTTAAGATAACACCAACACGTGAATAACGATTTATTACTTAGGATCCAGTACCTAGTACCGAGGCAAATAGAGAGCAAAATGATCTTTAATGTGTATTTCTATCATACTCTATATTGTCTAAAATATTTTTTGTGAAATAGTGGACTTTCATTTTGCAAAAACAACCTTACAAAAACATTAAGTGATCTGTGATGGTTTTGAAATTATATAAAATATGCAACCTGAATGTTTTTGGTGGGTAGAAAATTAACCATCACTACCATTTTATGATTTCCATCACCATTAAAAATACTAAAAAAGTTCAAAATCCCTATGCCAGAAAATAGATTTTTCAACAATTGCATGTCATCAATCTACCAACCCTAGTTAGTTGTTGACTGAAATTTTAACAAAACGTAAATAAACATCATTATCGTTTTTAATTACCTCTCGTAGGCTAGTATCTTTATATTTTTTTATAACATGTACACTTTTCATAGAACACCGAATAAAAATAAGATCGTCAGTCATTTTTTAATCACTTTGGATATATTCAAAACCATTCAACCATAAAGTATAAAAATTAAACTGATTCCATGAAGCTAAACCACCCAAGCGTATGATATTTTTACATATGGATGAGGTGAGGCCCGACGTCGGTCTAAAGCCTCTCACGGGGCTGAACCTGATGATGACGTCACCTGTCGACTCCCACGGGCAGAGCAAAGGGGGCCAATGTACAGGATTTATAAACAAACCATCATCCAATTTGGCTACACTTTATTTCTGAAACTATCCTTGTTTGTCTTTAAAGAATATGAAACTCAGAAAATGTACGAATGTAAGTGTTGAAAAAGCCCCTCTTTAGAGGGGGTACAGTATATGTTCATTCAATATTAACTTGCAATGAGCATGTCTGTGGTCACAGCTGAAGCCTACTAGGTCTAACGTATTGGGCCTATTTAGGAGGGTGAAAGTATTGTTCAATCACAAATCTTTGATGGTGTACTATGGCTTGTCTATTTAGTATTGCTCGAGTTCTCTCAGAAAAAGTGTTTTTGGGGGTTTCCTTGAAAAAGGTTTGGTAGGAGATAAATATATGAACCAGAATAATGGGGACTATTGTTAGTGTTGGTTTTGTCTGATAGTATGAGTGGAATTTTTGGCTAAGACTATTATGTCTAGGGTTTAGAGTGAAATGACGGTTAGAATTTTGCTTTTATGAATGACATTTCAGTGTTCCAATAGATGGAGTTTTAGGATGGTTCTTACTGTTTTTTTCCTGAATTATTAGTATTTTTCAATAATTTTGGCTGATGCTGCTCCCCAAGCGATGATACCATAGCTCAGATGAGGGAAGAAGAGTGAGTGATATGATATTAGTGCTGTTTCTTCATTTGTGATGTTTCTTATTCTTCTTATAACAAAGTAAATTGAGTTGAATAGTTTTTTACAAAGATAGTTTATGTGGTCTTGCCAGTTTAAATTGTTGTCTATGTGTATTCCAAGAAACGTGGTTGAATTTTCCGTTGGGATGATTAAGTCGTGCCGATATTCGTCTGACCTATTTCTATTTTTTCGAGTAAAATTAATGTGGGTTGTTTTGCTTTGATTTATATATAGTTTTAGGATATTGCAGATTTGGGTGGCATTATCACTAGCTGTATTGATTATGTTGCAGTTATTGAGTTTTGTTGTGTTGGAGTGATAACGGCTAAAAGTATGCATTTTTTGTTTTTGCAGCGTACCTGGTAGGCTATTGATGTATATAATGAAAAATAACGGGCCTAAAATTGAACCTAGAGGAATTCCTTTATGTGTTTGTCGATCTATGTAAAGTCCTGACGCACTCATCTTACCCTCCCAAATAGCATTTATATCATCTCATAGGTTGACTATGACTTTGGCGGGGCTGCAGTTTCTTCTGAAGCTGTGTGAAGTTGTTGGTTTCTAGGAGTCATGATTTGATTATGTATTGGTTATTCCAGAAAGTTTGATATTGTGGGTAGGTTGAAAATAGGCCGATAATTTTTTGGGTGAGGAGAGATTCTTGATATTTTAAGTTTTGACGTATTTAAGCTTGTTTTATGGACGTTATAATTATCTGCTGTTCTGGCTTTATTATTTCATCCATATACAATGCTTCACTATTTTTCCTGTAATTTCGTCATATCCTGCTGAGTTTTTGGAATTAGCTAATAACAAACGGACAACATCAAACAGCCAACAGCTACAGGGTAACAGCTAGATAAAAACTTTGTAAACAGCCTTATAACAACAAGTAAATAGTATAAAAACTAGATATTCTAAGCTTATAAAAACTAGATAATTTTATAAAAACTGTCATCTAGGTGCTATATAACAGTGCATAAACTAGGAGCTCAGATCAATAAAAATAAATACAATGGAGAATATATACAAGTTTGCGTTGATAATATGGTAAATCGATAAATATAATATTTATAGAGTGTATATTTTTTTAAGTCAGATATATCAATGCAAATGAACGGCTGGGAAAGTTTTAGGGCTATATAGGTATAATCCAAATCCTGCGTCCGGCACCACCAAGCGCTATTGAGACAGATTGTTTCATCACTGCCGCCTAACCGATCGCTAATACGCTCAAAACGCCATCAGTTTAATTTGATTGGCTCGACTAACACCTTCTATCGGTGATGAGAATGTCAGTTTATAAAAAGGGTTTTTACCATTTAAATCTTAATTTGAGAAATTCGGCAATTCCAGATGTGAAATGTAACGTTTGTGATTCTGAATATATTGTCAGTTAGAATGTTTATTGATTTTATAATTAAAGCTCATTATTTGCCAGTTTTGTTAACAAAGCTTATTACATGCCAATTTAATTATTTATAAGTGGAAAATAATATTTTCAAGGAGATGTCTATAATTGTTATTACAGGACATTAATTTTAAATGCAACACCTCCACCATAAATCAAAATTAAACATCTAGAACACTCAACAATATACATTAACACTTATACTGCAAAGAATTCAGAAAGTAAAATGTATGAAAAGATGGAAAAAGGCAATCGATTTCGACCGGACACGCCGATCATCATCAGGCCTAAAGAGAGAATACCTCTCTCTCATTTGGGCTACTAAAAATACGTGTTTAACACCTTCAAGAAGTTAGTCCCCAGTGGTTAACACCTTCTGACAGTAATTACTTGAATGCTTACATTTATCCACTCGTACAAACTCTATGGTTTTGACTAAAGACACAGAACTGAAGGTACCACCACAGAAAAAAGCCACTCACTGAAAAGTCGGAAGAATTGGGAGGCCATCAAGGTACATCGTCAAAACGAGAGATAATGTGCCCAGAAAACGTGTTACCCTTTCTGTTATAAAAAAAAGAAAACTTAAGGGGGTGATTAAAAACTGATGTTTAGAGCTTACAAACCACATTTGGACAAGGTGAAGAATGCAATCACTCAAGTTGTTGTAGGTAATCTTTCAGAAATGTTAATCCATGACAATGAGGTGTTGGTAAGAGACTCGAGTCCTGCATTTGAAATTATGAATATCACAATTAACTTTAATTTGATATCCACACATACATATTTTATATGTGACATGGTTTTTGTACAAGGCACTACTCCTACAGTTTTCAACCGTTTATAATGATTTTGATGTCATTGCATAGAGCTTGGCGTCAAGTTGTTTCTAAAGTCGATTAGGTAAATTAGTATACATCCGAAAGGAAGGGATCTGCAAGCCCTTAAAGTTCGTTATTTCCCCATATGATTAACTTTGGTAAGGAAATTTATTATAAAGTTTAATACCTTGAATACAAATACCCTCATTAAAATGGCGATCTAACTAAATAGGTAGTTTAAGAAAAGTATGAATGAGAGATGAGTGTAGGATGATTGTGGCACGATCTTGTAGTCATGTTGTATAAATTACCCTACCTTCATTTTCAAATTCTCTGAGTATTATCTATACATATTTAATAGGCTACACTTTTTTGTACAAGAAACTCCTCCTACAATTTTTAAGACACTTTAATGATTGATGTGCTACTGGATAGAGTTCAGCGTGAAGTTGTTTCTAAAGTAAATTGGTAAATGTACATCCAAACGGAAGTGCCTACAAGGCCTTAAAGTTCGTAACTCTCCCATTTAATTAACATTGCCGAGGAAAGTGATTGATTTTTTTTTAACAGCTATAAGGAGCAAACACGGTACCCTAGCATGAGCATCTATTTAGAACAAAGAGGTTAGTTATGTTAACACTGGTTAACTAACTGCATTATACTGTAAACAGTATAAAGTATCCAAATTGAATTGCTCCAGCAATTCACCCGGTTTGGATACACTAGTTTAATGAAAACCCGTCCGTTTCCATTGAGTCACCCTGTAGTCTATTAAAGTTGACATGAATTTTAAAATTTTCAGGAACCAATATAAAGAGGTAGATGTAAACCTGATTTCATTGCTATATCTTTGATTAGATGTAATTTATAATTTAATTTTGCCTTTTTAATGTGTCATCATTTGATTTTGATGTAAGAACGAATACAAATTAAACTTAAATACAAACATTGAAATTTTAAGTGATCTATAAACGTAAGCATGCATTGTCTCAGGCCCGCTTCACAAAGGTTTATGCACCATAAACATTAGGATGCTCGGGGGAGATGTATTGAATTGATATCTCCGGGTTATGGGGGTTTTATGTTGGTAATAAACTGACAATAATTGAAATTACGCAAGGTGAAGCAACTCAGAGAGGATTTTAATAATAATTTCAATAAGCCATTTTTTTCCTTATTAGTGAGTAGGCTATCTGGATTTCATTGTAATATTCTACTTGAAATACTTCTCCATAAATGGAGAAAGTAGAAATATCGTTTGCAAATATACATTCTTCATTCGATCATTCTATGCATGGTGTTGGAAAAGATTAAATATAAAATTAAATAATTTTAAAGTTTTTCGAAGTTGTATATCTACCAACTCTGTGCCAGTAGTTTTTAGTTTAGGTCAGTCCAACCTCTACCTCAATTACAGTATTTCCAAAACCGTTAGGATTAATGGTACACATTATAGGCCTATTGTAAGGTTGTCTTATAATTATGTGTAGAATCAAAAAATACCATAAAACGTGAGTGTTCGTATTAAAAATTAATGACTTCCGGTCTGAGTAGATTACTGCTGGTACACCCTGTACATTGAAATTGTCATCAATAGATGGAGCGCAACCGGTTTACCTATAACGGCACAATTTTTTTTTTGTGAAAAATTAATAGTAGATTTTAAATAAAAAGGGTGTACGGGTGGTCTGGGACAACCGGTATGTGTTAAACAATTTGAAATGATTAATCTTTAGCCATTTTCCAAACAAAAAGTTTTACATTGTAAAATGGTATTATGCTTTTGTGACCCATTCGTACATTTTAAGAACTACAGTAGCAAGTGTTCCCCACAATTAATGAATCACACTAATTTTTCGTCCCTATAAATTTTGAAACTTAATTCAAATTCAGCAATTTTAGTTTGACCATAAGATTTTCTCACTTTATTTTTTTCAGGTTTGAAGTTCTGATTTTTTTTTGCAAAATTATTTACTTTGATTGAAAAATATTTATAGTTGTGGCCTGCTTAATGGTTCAATTTTATTTTTGTTTAGTAGGGTTGACAATTGTTCAATTTTGAGAGTAAACTGAGAGATATATTTTACAACAAATTGAATAATATTATTTCTAAGTCAAGGTAAAAAAGAGGTATAAAATTTCTTACCAATGTATGAAGTTCGCAGAAGTGTCAGACTAGGATATTGACAGACCCACTCAGCTGTATTACCTCAGAAAACTGCAAAACGTTTGAGTTCTACATTTTCCTGTCATAGGTTTAAATCAAGGTTCGATTCTAGAAAACACAAAATACAACATAAAAAGTATCGTTGAAAGCTATGACAATCTAATTATCTCTTAATTGAATAAACTTATAGCCATAAATAGTATTTACATATCTAACTAAAAATCTAATAATTTTACTTAATATTGGTTAGAACTTTGGCATTTTAGTTAACCTCGTTGTGCGAAAAAAAAAAACAGCAATGCAAGGTTCAGTGAAAATTCTCCCCTTCGAAGTTATTATTATTATTATTATCACTATTATTATTTGTATATCCGATTATTTTAAAAAGTTAAAATTTTAAATACTTACCTATTGATGTTTAATTGTTTTATTAGAGTTTGAAATTTATAAAAATGTATAGTACACTTTTTTTTGTTAAAAAATGTCATGCACGCATTTTTGCTGTTTCTTAGCAACAGTGATGACTTAATTTCTTGTAGTATCATATAGTTTTATCACTCTTTCCCGTTTACAATGTTAAAAATTATTTTAAAGAAACCAATTCGTCTAGTCAACTAATTGTTCTGTGATTCTTAATTGTTTGAACAATTATATATTCTGTTAAAAATCCACAAAAATAAATAAAATATTTCGTTTTATTTTAAAATTTTATAAAAATAATATATATAAAGATCAAATAGGCTAACTCATACAAAAATTCTAATAATTAGTCGAATGCAAGTGTATATTTAATTTTGCACTAACATTAGTCTAAAAGTGCAAGTTGGCAGCGTGTGGCAGCAAGGAGAGCCACCAATTTTATTGCCATGTTTACAGTCAGTCTGCCAGAACATTTGATAGCCCCCTAACTGCTGCCGTACAGGAAACACGCCGACAAATGGGGCTTGATAGGTCGACTCACTTGATTTATACACATGTGCCAGAACGAGCATTTCACTGACAAAATGTTCCGATCGAGAATACACACATACTGTTCAATTTGATAATTTTAGAAAAAATAATTCCTTTTGAATTTTATACATCAATCAAAGTTCTGCGTATCCTTATGAAATTTGAAATAAATGTTAAATAAAAACTACCAGATGTTAAAATGTTATATTTACTTGGTTATATATCTTTATTTTGATTTATAGTCAATACAGAGTTGTTTACTGCTTTAAGACCCCAATGGATTTTGATATTACAACTACTAGTAAACTGTACATAAAGGTTTTTAGTCTGCCGCTAATACAGCTTTATTATTCGGTGCTTTAATACCTAGCATATATCGCACCAGGAGCAGAAAGTGGGGTTTTGCTGTCCTGAAATCGTCGCACTAAACCAAACTATGTGTAAACTATTGTATATTATAACACACACAAATATATTAAAAAAAGATTAAGTCATTGACTAGTATATCATGGTAGACTTCAGATGTTATATGTTTTAAATAATTGGTTCTACTAGTGCTTGGACTTTATTATGACCTTAATCGAAAAATTTCAAGCAAATTAACTTAATTAGCAAGTTTTTATTTCTATCCAGTTTACCTTTATCTCTCAATAAATCTAGAAAAATTCAATACACGATATTTATCTTAATGTTTAAATGTTGTAGGCCTTCTTACTGTAGGGCATAAAGCTTCCAAAACTTCTTTTTTTAGTAAAACTCCAAAATAATTATTTTTTATACAGTACATTTTTTGCAATTTTTTTGTAAAAAGTTTTTTGTTTCATAGCAACAATTAATTGTGAATAGTGGGTTTCTCGTGATTACGCGTAATTTCCCCTCTATCCTCCATCTTACGTGCAATGTTTACCATGGGATAGTGTGAATGTGAAAACCTCCTACTAGTATCTCAATGTAAGCAACAGCTTCGTAACTAGATGTTAACTGTAGTTTAAAAATAAAGGCCTACAGTTGTACGGATAATTGGCGAAATAGTCAAAGATGGTTTAAAACAGAGGTAAACTTAGTGTAAAATATACATTCAAGAAATTTGTGGGATATTGAAGATATAATAAAATAAGGGACATAAAATAAAAATGAAAAAATTTTCTTTATTGCAACGCACAGAAATCTATGATTTTAATTAAGATTTAAAAACACTATAGATCATTTTTAAGCACACTGTATTTTCGTCGTATAGTTTACGCCAAGTCGTTACTACCCTTATGAGACCAATCTAGCCTGAGGTTCTCAAAGGAGATAACCCCCCGGACGTGTCCCCTACGGTTCGTCGTAAACGGAACGCAAACGTTTAGCCGCACGCATCTTAATGGCCGATAAAACAGCCTCACTGCTCCGCATAAGTGGTGAGGTATCTGGACAAATCTTTAGAATTAGGCCTACACTTCAATCAAGCGGGTTTTGAAAATTTCCTCTATTAGGGATGATATGAACGGCAACTCAATTATTTAAACAGTTTTTCTTTCAAAGTTTAAACCATGAAGCTACCTAACAATAGCCAACAACCAAACAACATCTAATAACAAATATTTTCATAGACCACCTGAACAAAGATTTTTATTTTACGGGCTAGACCTAGTATATATAGGCTTGCCATAATTTTACAGAGTCAAACCGGGACGGCCAGTATGTAACCCCCCCCCCCAAAAAAAAAAAAAAAAAAAAAAAAAAAAAAAAAAAAAAAAAAAAAACACTAGGTTGCTATAATGGAGTATGATATGTTGGTCTCAATTATGCGAATGGATTATGTCTTTTTTTAACATTGTAGCGTATTACTTACAATATTTTATTGTCTGGAAAAGTAAAATGTTTAGCCTATATTAAGCTAGGAAAATTGATTTAAAAAAGTAAAGAAATCAGTTGTATATTTTTGATTAGCGCACATTAAATCTTACACGTTGTCAAAAGATAGGGCCTAAATCTTCTTCAAACAAAATAAAGTTGCAGCAATAAAATTAATCGCCTCTTCTTGATGCCATTCACATTTTACTGGAACTTTTTAAATCGCTTGTTTATTACTACCACATCACAAGTACACTGGACTTGCCTAGCAAACCCTTATCCTCCACCATATTTACGTCAAATTTCACCTGGTTTTAAATTTTGATTGCCATCTGAAAATTGGATTGTACCCCAAAAGCTAGTTTAGTAGCCTAATAATGTTAAATTGTTGTCTTTATAAGAATATTTAGCCTATTGTAAGACATAAAATAAAACAAATTGTTTACTGTAGTTAGTTATTAATAATTGACTGTTTTATCAATTTTTACAAAAAAACCGGGACAAAGGCAAAACCGGCCGGGACACCGGGACAAGAGCGTAAAACCGGGACTGTCCCGGTCAAACCGGGACGTATGGCAAGCCTAAGTATATATATATATATATATATATATATATATATATATATATATATATATATATATATATATATATATATATATATATAACTAATTATAAATATAAGATACAAAACGCATTTGCTACTTATTGATAAATCTCTTTTATAAATATATCTCGTTGTCCTTTTGTACACAATTTCATTAATGATGAAGATCATAGACTTACAATGGTAGTATTGCTTTTTTAAGCCTCCATTGCCTCTCAATGGAAGAGTAACTTCCACTGAAATTCACCCAAACAATTAATGAATTAATTGTTGACTTGATTCAAACTTGTCGTTTCTTTGTGTACAAGTTTTAGCCATTGTAAGATACCATATGTATCTTTTGTGGTACATGTGTTTTTTGTATGTAATCACAATTGTTGTTACAATTGTAATCCTTCATTATAGTAATATAAAGTAAACATTGTTTCTAAACTTTGCAATATTTGCAGATATTCCCATAATATTTAATTTTGCAGCGATTAGCCTACATGTCCTCAACATATCAACTCCAGTATGAGCTGGTATTTCAACAAATCCAAACTATAGCAAATGGTAATACATTAACTCTCGTTAGCAATTAATTGTGTTGAATTTTATCTACTACCATTGCAGTAAGAATCAATATTAAAAAAATCTTGTAATATCATAAAGAGGTTCATTATTAAGACAAACACAAATCCGTTGCATTAAGATACGGGAGTCCCTTTATACCGTTGCAGGTTATAGATCAAGAGAGCCTAGTATTTTATAAAATTTTTGTTATAGTAGAAGTGACGCAATTCCCACACCAGCTGATTGTTCCTTTACTATTCAAGTTTTATTTTATTTGTGCGCTTAACCTTGAAAGAGAGTAATCATATGTGAGTGATGACAAGTAGGCCAAGGGACATCAGGTTTGGCTACGTATTGGATGGGTGACCGCCTAACCTATAAAGGTCGACATGTTCATAAACTGAAATTGGTCGTAGATAAAGTAGTGTATGAAACTATTTTATTCACTGCTTAAGCCACCAGTGAGATATAATTTTGAACGTCCATCTCAAACGAGGCTTTAAGGCCTTAATAATGAATTCGTTGCATAAACTACTATAATAACACGTAAAGTTACCATAAAATAAATCCTCAATTATATTCCAATCCCCCTGTAAGTTTAAGCTTATGTACATTTTCTAGATTTAAGATAAATTTTTTTCCATCTGTAGTGAAAGTTGGAATTATTATACATAATATTAAACAAATATTATAGTACCGAAAATCTGGTTTTGATGTAACTTCTGTGTCCTTTGTAAAATGCCTTGCTCATTATTCATCGTGCACATGTAATATTAATCACAGCTAAGTCCTATAATGTGATTAGCTGAGTTTCCACGTACGGCGAGGAGAGTGGAACTAATTTGACATCGCGCAATACACAGGACAAGGACGTCCTTGAGTGATTACGAGGAAGGACAAAGGCCGGCCCTTGAGCTGATCAGACGGTGCGTATGCAATGGCGCAGCAGGGTGGGGTAGCTAATATCGTAATTGTCATGTTATTGATACTGTAACATCAACTATTTTGGCCTGTAATTACTAAGTATTTCGTCACACTTAAATTTTCATGAACAACGACCCTAATGACGTAAATGAAGTAAATGAAAAACACATTTTTTAAGTAACAAAAAAACATATTTTGTCCAAGGATATTTTGGAACCATTCTCTTTTATAACATCGAGACATTGGATAGGTTTTTTAGTTTGTATTTTGCATAAAAAACTACGAAACCACGAAAGTAGGCCTATATTTAAAAGAGGTGGATAGTACTCAGTAAAAGTTTTTATTTTCTTTCAACAATAACTTGTACACAGGCTTAGCTACAATTCTTAACTCCTCTTATGTCTTGTAGAAGTATTATTGTTAGATGATCATTTTACCACTATATAAACGTTTAAATTATTTCATTTGTAGTAACATTAACAGTGGTAACAGTGTAGTAACGTTAACAGTAAAACATTAACAGTGGTTTGTTACCAAGCACAAAGTCATGAAAGTAAAGGAAGTTAGAGTGGCCAACTAAGTCATTGTCTTAACTATCATTGTAGTATTTTAATATTCTTGTAAATGTGCATGTAAAAGGTTTTTGGCTTGTACAGTAATTTATCTAAAGAATATTTTATGAGAAAAATATATAATTCAACGAAGTTTGAAGAATATAGCAAAATGTCTATACAACTGAGACCTACATACGATAGCTTAATTAAATTCATATACATGTAAAAACATTATAGTACAAATGCTACATATTCACATTGGATAGATTGGTTTCACTTAAACACGAAATACCGAGGTAATTTACAACACAAGTAAAAAATCTCTGAATATTAAAATTGTAATCCGCCCCATGCGGTTCATTGAAATACAAATGACAAGTGATCAGCAGCACATGTGCTTGACACACGGTTTTAATTTCGAGCCCTACATGCCTTCTGGCTGTTTTCTTTATGGAAAGTGATTATTTTTCTATCAGCTTACAGATGAAGTTTTTCGAAAATTATTTTTTCTTTTTAAATTTAGCTTTACTGCGAATCAAGTTTTAAGCAAAAAGTTTCCGCATAAGTAATTAGTGTTTGGAAATTAATGTTGTAAACAATTTTAAAGTCAAATAACATAGTTATATTGAAGTTGTCTCTTTCTTGTTATTTTCGTAGTTATTTAATTGAAAGGAATACTGCTGTATCTAATGTAAAGGCAAAGTGTACTAAAAAGCAATAGATTGTTTTAATGTATAATGAATAGAATTCAATAAAAAATTGTATACTAACTTTATACCTCAAATAAAAGAGAATTTATCACTCTTATGGATACATAAAATGACTAAAGCATGAAATAGTAACTAAAACATTTGATTTTCTGCAAATAGTCTACGGCTTATTGAAATTAATTTGAGGAAATTGCATGTTAAGAGTGTTACAATGTATGAATACAATCAAAATTCCACAGAATTAACAACAACGAGGTTTTTATTTTCAAGGGTAAATAAGATGCCTATCAATCATAGCTCAGAAGTTTCCAATTAAAAAATTGAACTACTCAATCAATTTATCAGAGAAATTTATTTACATTGGGCGATTGCCTAGAAACCGAGAGGAAATTTCAAAGAAATACCATCAAATTTAATAACGTTCGAGTATTTATTATTTTTTGTTGTTTAAATTAATGATTTAATGTAAACCCGTTGTTTTCGTGTGATGAATTTCTTTATTTGCACTTTGAGAAGAATCTTTGCAAACGACAGGTTAATGGCTGGGCCGTTAACTTGTACAAGATTGGCGAGGTACTATAAACGCACTTTTATGGTGTTTTTACACGAAATGGGCTTCTGGCGGGGCTCTAAACACCCAGGCCATTAACCGATCTGAATGGTTCACCAGGATAAACATGGGGGATGTCTTATTTTCTAATGTGTTTTTGTCAACTCATTAAATGTGTTGTACCGCTTACATTAAGTTTAAACTAATTATAATTTATACAAAAATGCATAATATATCTTTTCACTTACGAGCCTCAGTCTGTTACTTGCATTTTAGTCAGGTATATAATACTAACTGTCAATATAAATAAGTTCACTCTTCAGTCAACAGACATTTAATTGCTTTTGCTTGCTGCATTACGTATAACAAACGTACTATCTTATTCTCAAAGATAAAAGCTTTAATCCAAAGCTATCACTGTATTAATCCAAAGCTATCACTGTATAAATCACATTAAAAAAGAAAGTATTTCTAGTTCTTAAAAAGTCTATTTAGTTTTCAATTCTTTTCTAACACTTTAGTTCGGGAAACCTTTACTTCATAAATCCTAATATAATGAATTTCAACCCTTCTTAGTCTTAAATTTAGCCCTTATATTGCCTCTTAATATGTACCGAAATTAATTTTGACCAATACGATATTATCTTTCCGATTTTTATAAGAAACTTCCCAAAAATAAAAAGAGACAGGAAAATAACGTCACTATCAGGTTTGTCTCAGTGACATCTAGCGTACAGGAGATACGCTGACTCACATTATGGCCATACAATAATTTGTATGAATAAAGTAAATTTTGATCCACTTTGTGTTGATAATTTAGTAAATATTCTCGTCATTTCACTTTAAAACACTAGAGAACTTAAAAAAATTAATAAATTCCCAAGTCAATTTTTAAAATCCGAGAACTAATTTAAGACAAAGTTTGATTTAGACTGGACTTGACCAATATTATTCTATTGCGAAATTATATTACTACAGCTATTTAATCTGCCTATAACAAGAATTTATTTGGAATAAATACATTGCACAAGAAAAAAAATCTTTTTCAATTAAGTAGTCGTATTTTAAAACTTCACGACCTTTTCAAATTTGATTTCGGCCTCTATAATCTGGCATTGTCTCGCTGTTTGCTTGCACATTAGCAGCTCCATCTTCCACATTGACGCCCCCAGCGACGACTGAAACTGACAACCTCACTCGTCGATGTTCAACAAACCGAGGTTCCACTGTATTTAGGAGCAACCTTCATACTGGATTTAGGAGGAAAACGTATGAAAGTTCATGCTTCTTTTAAGTATGAAATTTTTTAAACCTTTATACTTCAAACAATATTGAATATTTATACAGTAGTTATATTTTATTTAGAATGCAAAGTTCTCTAAATTATATAAATATGCCATAAACTTGAACTTTTATATCTTTGAATTTATTGTATTTTTATATGTTGGTACAATAAATTTGATTGTAAGGTCATTTATGACTGCAATACAATTCAGGTCATTTTAACTCTTTATGCTGTACTTAAGAGAGCGTTTCATTCTATAAGTCACCCTGGGTATTTAAGGACCTTTTGGGTTCTTAATGGGCCCTATTTATATTTAACTTGAAAAGTAATCCTATAACTTAGCATTAAATTAAATAATTAACATCGGTGTATATTTCATTTCGTCCCTTCGTTGATATATTGAATTTTTCATTAATGTTTCTAATTTGTATCATGTTGGGTAACGAAGGGGAATTTATAACTCACCTCGCAGGCTAGGCACCCCTCACAATTTCCCTGTGTAATATAAAATATGCCTCAATTAAAACATTTTAGAAATATTTTTAACGTCAAGTTGTATAATCTACATTTGTGAAAGCAGTATAAAAATACGTTAAATGATTAAATTTTCACACATTGATATTTCACATGTTGTGATCAAAGAGGCTTTTGTTTTCACAAACACGCATCACGTTACAGGGAATAGAGTTTGGTGTGATTATTGACCTACTACGGCATCACTGAATGTTAAACAAAATAATAAATCAATCCGTGCAAAAGCGATTGTACATTATGAAAAATCTAATGCAAGTTATTATTGGGTTTAAATTAATTTTCTTTATTTATTTATTTATTTGTACACCAACGGATTACACAAGTTTTACAGAGTGAGTATAATTATAAGCAAGCAATTCTCAAAATGGAAAATAGTTAACAAATACTAACGTACATGGCTAAGATTGATAATAAATAGAAAACAACTAAAGGTAGTAACTGGCAGTACAAGAGGTATGACAACAAATTGTAACTTATGCTAATAGGAACTAACGTGCAACTGACAACTTACAGGTGAGCTAATAGAGAAATTGTACATAGACAAGAAACACAGCAATAAATACAAAACAATTTCAACGAGCCATAGACTAAAACTAATAAACAAAACAATAACAAGTACAAAAATAAATCCCCAATTTATTTTATTTTATTTTTAACTTTTATGACTTTCACAATGTATAAAAATAAAATGAAACAAAATTGAGATGTTTTATATCTGTTGACCATACATGTTATAGCACCTTGCTGTTTAATCTGTATCTATAATATCTACAAGAAATTTATGCACACTCTTTACATTTTGTAACATAGCTTGGTAGTTGTGAAGCTATCATGTTCTAAATATTTTCAATATTCATAACTTGATCAAGTTTTTATATCATTCAGCCAAGTTTTTACCACGATATATGCCCCTTCATAACTTATTATTTTCCTGCCTCAATATTGGGTTGATTCTCTCTTCGCACGTCCGACAGAATCTTCTCCTTTTTTGCTCAGTCCTAAATTGACGAAGCTTACTTTTCACACATGTTAATGTGCGGAACAAAGGTAATATGTAGAAATTATGTGTCTTAACTGTGGTGATATTTATAATTTAAGGATTCTGTTAGTTAAATAAAATCTCTCTTTTAGATTTATAAATTTATGCACGGGCACTTAGTTTGCATTTACTGAATATTTGCTGTTCTCTTCCAACGGAGCAGCATCAAAACTGCTTTTCAATATAATAAAAATAGTTTAGATATAGGTCAATACGATATGGAATCTGTCAGGGACATCAAGTATTTTTCCGTCAATTAAGTACGAAACTTCCTTAAAGAATATTCGGAGTACATACATGGATTTATAGCCTTTGAAAATGCATTTAATGAATCAGAAGTGAAAATGAAAGTCCCAAGTGGAAGGTGTGGAAAATGTGGAAGTCCCATCATTTGAGTGAAGTTTCGGGTGTTGGCCGCGAGACGGCGCTCACGGCAGTAACCACTACAACTATAAATCATGCGTCATAAAGCAGGCTCGTGAAAGAAGCAGGAGGGTGTTTATGACTCATAACGACGGCGTCACTTTCGTTATTGTTCGACACGGCCGGGCTGGGCGTCTGGTCCGTCGACGCGGCTGACACAGCATATTCTTGCGCTGAACACTCCTAAAGATATTGGCGAAATGAAAAGTTAGGAGAAAGGTAATTAAAAGTATCGGGCAATCTTATATTTTATTATTGGTAACAATGTATAGTACTTTAATCCCAAATATGGTTTACTTGTAGGTAATTAACAATTAAATATATAAATAAATCGTCAAGTACTGAATGTGGTATTTGTGAGATCGATGAAGTAATACAAATAACACTGATAAAGTCATATTAGCAAGCATAGTGAAGAACGACCATACTATCTTCAAAGTGAGGGTTTAGAATTTTGTCTAAGAAATTAGGAAAGTAATTTTATTTTAAAGACAATCTATATATTTAACGGCGCCTTATCGTTCAAAGTTGGAAATTTTCTTTCTAATAGTACATTTTAAACCGAGCGTGGAAGTGTGATTTTGCTGGTCATTGCAAGATAACATTTACGAAATATTGCATGTTTTTTTTTGTGCATGAATATTGAGAAAAATCTTGCGCACAATTAACTTTCTCGGATTTATGTTTTTTTTTTTTTGTGTTTATGATGAGTAAGAAGTCAAAACTGACTATTAAAAAGTCATTATAATGTCGGTACATCAACAGTCTTATATACATCAACAGTGAGTAATGTCCTCCTCATAGTATATTCGTGTCACTGCAATAATGATAAAAATATTCCATACAAGTTATACAGTCCTGCCAATATTGAAAATTAGTTGCTATTTTGGAGTGCCTCATTTTAATAAAATAAGTTAGTTCTCTTAAATTAATTTTTAAATAGAAACTCATTTAATTTAACTTACAATCCCAAAAAACAGCAATGCAGGATATTTTAAAACACATTCTTAACTTTGTTTCTTGATATTACTACAACTATTAATTATAGTCTAATAAAATGTCTCAAACTAACATAAAAACACCGAAAAGGTGCTTAAATTTGTTTAAATTTGCCTACAAACTGGTTATAAATGTAACAATTTATATATTAGGCACGGAAATGTAATGTTATAATCAGATTAACAAGTAATCTGATGATGTCGTAGTAAACAAACTGTGATCTCAATGTTTCCAGTTGTGACATAAGATCAATGGATAATGCACATGCTACACACGGCACATCGTCTCCGCTGTCGGGGGGCGATCTGTTGTGATCTGTTATGATTTGTCGTCTCGCCTCAGGGCCGAGGGTGGTCTGCTAATGTTGTTATTGACATGCACCAATGACCATTGATCCTTATCATTAAAGTGGTCCAGCTCGCAGCTCGAGGGGCTTCCTGCAAAATTATTCGTCAGACGGGCCTAATAAAACTCAACTCATTGTTACACGATTTATGCAAACATGGCTGCTAGTCATTTCTAAAACGGTCAGAAAAACCGCCTGAGGTTTTATCATCCTATATGGGCGGGGTTCAAATCCCTTTCCATGTGACCATTATTAATATTTTTTACAATGTATGCTTTTAATATTACAGTTGTTAAAACTAATATTAAGTCATGTGAATAGACAAAATGTCGTTAATATTACAGTACTGTGTATGTTTGGTAAACTTTTCACTTTTGAAATGATTAAGAGTAGTCTATAACATGCCTTTAATATTACCTAAGGGTTTATGTTACCTGCTCTCTGATTAAGCCACTCTACGAAAAACTTAAGTTAAAATGAATGAGGACTTCTGGAACTATTTGCAAAATTCAAGGGAATATTTAGAACATTAAATAAAAAGTGACGGGAAGTTTTAACATTGTTAATAAATTTTGTAAGTTTAAAAATGGAACAGTAATGTTTGATGTAAGTTAGTTAATTATGTTGAGTCAGTTAAGTTAGTTATGTTTAAGAATCATTATTGTGAGAATTTTTAGATAGTTTACCATCTAAAGATTAGGTTAGGTTCATTTTTTCAAGTGTCCAGTGTTAAAGTTGAAATTAGACGAAGTGTAAAAAGTCAATCGAAGCCCCCCCCCCCCCCCGAATTAAAACATATTAAATTTTTGTTTGAAGTTCATTTTTAGTGATGGTGAGTGCCTATACTAAACAATAACATATTAAATTTGTATTCCAATTAATTAAATTAGAAAACATTGTGTCATTTCTAAAACAAAACTACGTTGTTAATCTATCACTTTGCAATTTTTTTCATCGGGTTTATTCAATGTAGAGTATTAATTTTTACCTCAAAAGCATGATAACGTCCCGAGCAGTTAATCTGAAAGCAGATTTAATCACGCCAGCCCCTTGATTTCATCTCCAGTGTCAGCGGGCCAATGATGAAGACGTCGAGGGGATTCAACAATCTGACCACTTGATTCGCCCTCCGCGATAGATTTAATGGAAGTTTATCTGGTATCATGTAAAATTAATATCCTATTTCCAAAATTATTAAATCCAACTCCAAAAATTATAATGGTTATTCAATAATGTAACTAATAACTTTGGTTTATTTATTTTAAAAACTAATATTTTGTTAAAATATTTGAAATGGAGGAAAAATTTATTGATTTGAAAAGCTGTTGTATAGAACTGCGGTACTTGACCTGTTCCATTCAACAAGCGATGATTTTAGTTCTATTACCAACCCATTAAAATAATGGTAGTAATAAAGGAAGTTAACGATTAAAATATATGGTCACATAACTTCACATAGTAAAGCTGTAATTAGAGTTGTTGATGCAAAATTAATTAACCTCTGAATGGCATGATTACCTAACCTTTTTACTATTTCCATAAATTAATAAGTACTTTTTTGCTACTATGCAAAAGCACAAGTTTATACTCGATCACATGGTCTTTACTTTGACAGTTGGGTCAGCTGTTTTTAACTTTTTTTTGTTGTGCTATTAAACTCCATAAGACTAATATTAAACTTTTTAGAATTCAAATAAAAAATTATAACTAAATATGATTTTTCCTAGCAAAGAAACATGTATATATATATCATTTTTATACTAGAACTAAGTTATTTGTAAAGTTGAAAATTGTTAGAGCCGTTTTCGAAATCAGTGTGCATACATACATAGGCCTACATACATACATATATACATACACACTTACACACACACATTCATACATACATACATACATATATACAAATATACCTTATTTTTATTTGAGTGTAAGATTATTAAGGTATATTAATATGAATCATATTTTAATATAATGGGACACTATTTTGTGTAACTCTGTTTTAACGTATTGTAAATAGTTTTTCGCTTTTAATCAAATAAAAAAATCCTGTTTTTTCATAGTAAGATCAAATGAGGATTTAAGTGGATAAATTCACTGTTTGGGTTGTGTATTAGCATTTTACGTAAACTTTTTCCATGTATCAGATGCCAACAATTTCATATAAATTTCAATTAAATAAAGTCAGATCAAGAATTACTTAAGAATTAAATATGTTATGTATGTAACATATTTTATATCTATATATAGCTCCATGTACAACACATCATCAATGTATAATCCGGAATAACGGTATATAAAAAGTAAATTAAATAGTAGTTAATTACAAACAATTTACTTTTGTTAGTGGTATACTTGCTGTTACATGAACTACTTACTTCACGAACGTACTTAACGAATGTTTTTGTACATTGAATTCAACATAAATTGCCCATGGTTCCGTTAATCAGACAGATATAACCACTGAAACCAACTTCTTTTATAGGAAGTACTAATATAAAATTTCGTTTTATTACGCTTCACTAAACCTAGTCTGTCAGGCATAGGAGTTAAACCTTTAGTTCACTAAGCAGCCACAGAATTCGATTACGCACTTCTGAAAATTATTTAGGTCACCACAGGAAGATTACCTCATCAACGCTAAATAAAACGCAACATTTCCATAAAAACAATATTTATAATTGGTTGTACCATCAGGCTGTCTGATTTTTTGGTCAGTAGTTTATTAGCGAATTTCCCTATAGAGAAAACGATATTACGGTAGTAGTGACGGTAAGGACCATGATACTTTTTCATTTTGAGGTCCTTAGAAGCCAAAAACACCGTTCGTTCAAATTGATATATATATATATATATATATATATATATATATATATATATATATATATATATATATATATGTCACGGACATATAATATATATATATGTCCGTGAACACGATAACTTTTGAACGGAACCTCCGATTTTGATGAAATTTGGTACAGGGGTGTAAGCCAGCGCCTACTAGGTTGAGTTCGCGAACCAGAATGATCGGACCATGGGAACGGGGGTTTTATGGGGTTTCAAAGGGGTCAAAAATGGGTTTTAGGAATTTTTGGACCTTAATTTTTAAAATTCATCAATTTTAACTGAAACCATTTAAAAGAGCTTAAAAAAACAAACAATTTGGTATTTTGAATTTTTATCATAGCATAACTGGTTACGGGGAAAATCCAAAAATGTGTTTTCCATGTTATTCTTAAGGGAAATTAAGAAACCCTGTATCTTGCTTATTTATTGACATAACTTAATCAAATTTGGTAGATACGTTATCTATATAAGGTTTAACTTATACTTGCTTACAAAACCCATATGGCGTCAAACCTACATACTCACCCCCATGGGATTTATGGGAAAAATAAAAAATTCCCAGAGTTTGATATAATTTTGTGTTTACATTCACCACTTATTGATTAACTTAGATTTTCTAACAACACCCAATGACAGCAAACCTACATACTTGATCCTATGGTGTTTTTTATAGGGAAAGTAAATAATCTGAAATTCCATTGGAAATTCGCTGAGTACGCAGGTCTGCTGCGACGGGGGTATTTGATTATTTGGTCAGTAGTTTATTTTATTATTTTGTGTAACTGGACTTGAAGTCTAATGCTACAACCACAGCCTCATACGTACATTATCAATTCATATGTATGATTTCCTTCTTTAAACAAGAGAAATATTAGTACTATATTCAAATATTTTTATATCAAACAACAAGATAAATAAACGAGTAAAAAAAAACACAAGCCAACGCAATTGCCACAGAGATAACATGCCCGCTCTGACCACAACACAACAGCTGTCTGGGGGGCGATCTGTTGCGATAGCTCCTGATGTGTCGACCGCCTCAGGAACCGGGGGGTATATGCACCGATTATTGGTATCAGTGTAATACAGACATTGATTTGTGATTCAATGCCAACACACAAATAATCGGTCCAGTTTACGGCATGAAATGTTTAGAGCGGTTTTAAGTCATGTCTTTTGGTGATTCGTGGAGTGAGTCTTGTAATTATTATGGGTTTGAAATTAAAAAAAAATATATATATACTTTTGGATATCTGTAAAACTAATAAAATTTATACAAAAACGAAATATCATGTCGCGTGTTAATGCAAACTCAAAATAGAGGATTAATATGTAAAAATGATACTATAGAAAACGAAAAAATCTATAAGAGTTTTTAGTTATGACAATTCTTTTAAGGAACTGAGGTAAATTACTGTTTTCTAGATTAGAGTTGATGTTTTTGTCATAAACAGACATTAACCATTGAAAAGTGGAAAATATCAAAACTTAGAAAGAAGTTTTGATATTTTCCATCTTTGGATCTCAATTAAATAACAAAAGACAGTGTTTAATATTAGAGGAGATATAATCGGTTATTGAATATATCTGGTCACTTTACTGAATACAGTCATTAAGTAGTAAATTTGCTTTCGTGTTTTCGGTAAAATTCCGAATGAAAAATATATGTAACAAAATATTATGCACCCAATGTTTGGCAATTTACGTAACTATCTTCGTAGCAGCCGACCTGCAAAAATTAAAATATTCTCATTATTCCAATTTTATTTCATTTGAATATGTTCTCCAATAACTTTTTGAAATTTACATTAAATCTAAGAAGATTAATAAGTTATATTTCTGGCAAAATTTATCTGCCCACTTGATTTTACGTTTGGATGAATTTCCTCAGTTAATTAAAAGCATCAATTTAATGTTTGGAAATAATTTTAACATTATTAAGTTTTGAAGCAATATAATTAAACAATCAAACAGCAATATAATTTTCTAATCTATTATAATAATTTTTTTAACTAAGTTATCATTGAAATTTTCTGTTATTGACCAAAGATGTATACAAATAACTTACACAGTATTTTATTCCCTGCTGAGAGTAAATCTATAGCAGAAACACACATTTCGTTATTTATCGATGTTGTGAAGAGTCAAGATGTGCGTTGGGAACCTCTGTGGTAATCATATTATAAGCTGAATTCCGGTAAATAAACCTAGATGAGTTAGTACGTAACAAATTGGCTGAGCGGGAATTGGTTTTTTGGGTTGTTTTATTTTTCACTAATTAACATATTTAATCCATTTTAAGGTCGAAATGTTATATGAAGTAATTATATAAACGACTTTGTTAGCCCGGCGAAAACTTTGAAGAATACTTATTTTATGGGCTATAATTCCTAAATGATAAAGATTCATGTTCTAATTTACTAGTTCATTAAAACTACTTTTTTAGGACCTTAATTGTAAAAATAGGATTTGTAAAATCACTTTTTACCTTCTTACTTGTGAATATGAAATGAAATAAACTCAACAAGTAATGCACAAATTAATAATAACTCTATCTGGTTTATTTTAGATTATTCTAGGGCTAACCGCTAAGGAGGTAAAATTTCAGGCGATTTTTTTTTTCAATGCAACAAATCTTAATGTTTAAGTTTTATTGTAAAAAGTTACTTTAAATGTACTTTTTAGGTGTTGTGTCGAAACCTTTGAAACCTTTGGTGTTTCATCACAATCAAATGCCTCATGGACCAAACTCAAACCACCTGACTTCCTTGAGTTTGATCTTGATCTCCACCCCTTGAGTTACCGAGGGCCGAACTGTTCAAGAGGCCGACGGTCAGGCGATGTTTGTGATTAGTCGGCCAGCAGATCTTGAGATGATCAGCGCAACTCAAGATCCTTTGAAGTGGAACTGCTAAACCTCTCTTGAAACTTGCCGGACCGCTACGGTCCTGATACACCTCACCCAACTGTCAATAATCAGACGATGCCAAGATGTGGTGTAATCAGTCCTTATACATACTTGTGTGTAAACCGCATTGATTGCTATTAATACTCAAATCAAATTTATTAAATGTTCTCTGCAAGTATGGGTAGGTTTGGGTTTTTTCAGTTTTCCTAAATGTGACAAGTTGGAAGTAAATTGAAATTTTAAAATTTTAATTAATTATTAAGTAAATTTCTAATCCAATAACAAAGTATTGTACAAAAAATTATTTTTTTATAAGATTTGTCCATTGGCATTACGAAAATTTTAAGACACTTAAAATAAGCTTTGTGTTTTATATAGATTTCAAACACGTCTATGCTATGAGAAGTCCATTCACAGAATAGCATTAAGAAAATCTAAACACTAAATTTCCTATTAAAAATAAATTTATTCAAGTGTCGTATATGATAAAAATATCTCCTACCACCCAGGATACGCCTGGTAGAGCTTATTCGTGTACCAATTTCAAATAACCTCGAAAATAAGCTCACTAAACTCCCCCCGCGTTTAATAAACACTCCACCGTCTTACGCTCCCCTTTTTCATCTTTGTTTATTGGCAAGCAGCTTCTTGAAACGCCTTTCATCACCTTTTAAAAGACGTTTGACTATCTGATAAGGGAGGCTTTGCGAGATTGTTTTGTGATTAAGGAACGTGTATGTGATGCCATAAGGGAAAATAATTGTGTATATGTTATATTGCTACTCAAATTTTTAAATGCGATAAAATAATGAAATAACAAGTAGTGAGGTGAATACAATGTAGGTTTTATTTATGTCCCATTTGCTTTTACTTTTTGAAAATTGTAATTTAAAACATTAAAACTTTGGTATCCATGTTAGGACAAAAGTATGATTAAACGGCAAGGATTCTTTGAAAAAATGTCACCTTAGAATATGGTCCATTTGAAGTGATAAAAGTACTAATAGTAAAAGTGCTCATTCAGTGATAAAATGAAAAGGATCTGTAATAAAATTACTGTCGAGAAACAGCCGCCAGATAAAAGGTCAAACTATGTAAAATGATAAAAAAATGTTATTTCTCTTATTTTCTCAAAGAGTACAAACTCAAATTCAATTACGACATAGTGTACAGAATAAAATTTACACGTTCAATGTAAGAAGAATGTATAGAGGCTTTATATTGCCTTTTAAAGTGCAATATAAAGCACTTTAAAAGGCATTGGAGCTGTGTTAAAGACACTTTTACAATAAACATGTTGATAAAGATTTGTTTTATAAAACATAACATTACAAAATTATTCATAAATTATTATAAAACAAATAGGGCATATAAAACAACTGAAACAATTATATTTATCTGGAACAATAAAAGTCAGTTTACAAAAATACTACATTAGTGTAGAATTGCTGAGAAAACATGCTACGATAAAAATCTCCCACGAGGTGCGAGAACAAACATTCAATTTCTCCACAGGCGCAAGCTGTGCATTAAATGTCAAGATAACTCACTTGCATCATAACACTTATCGTAACATTAACAAAGTCGGTTATTGAGTTTGTCATAATTATAATCAACCAAACCGCCATCAGAGGCCCCATAATCCCTTGCGAGAGTGCACTTCCTTGTTCATTACATCCCAGGCTGGCTCGAGAGACAGACTCTTTAAAATTTATCGAGATACTAAGGAAAAGCATCTTTTGGATATAAAGCCAACGCTAAACAATCACCAGCAGTACTAATATTTATTACTCAGGTAAACAGGCGGTTTCAGCGAGATTGGATTAATTTCATCATCCGATTGTTGTCTCAAGTTACTGGCGTGATTGTAATCAAGATATTGCAGGCAGGAGCTTGATTCAACAGTTCAGTTGCAGTCTGATAAATTTAAATATATTAACTCATATTTGTTCCATAAAAGTGTTGAAGGTAAATCACAATAAATTAAGTCACGTATTGGTCCAGCCACTAAACAAATTATTCAAATGTAGATAAAAATATTCAACTCAATGACGTATTATTATAATACGTCATTTCATTTGCTGATTTCATTTTTTATGATTCAACACAAAATTATTTGACAATTTACCACAGCTTACATCTGGTTAAAATTAATTCTATTACTGAAAAAGGTTATATGTAACAAAAAATAAGAAATTCCTGTTAAAACGTTATCACATTTAAATTTATATTTTAAGTGTCAGAATGACTGTAGGCAATGTTTTGAAATTGGTAAAATTTAAGCAACCTCCCGGATATGGTTAAGCCCCAAAGTGTTCCGCGAAAGCTGGTTAAACCACATGTTAATTACAAGATAACTAAAATTACCATACTAAAGGCGCCACTGAATGTCGTCTTGAGGCTTATCTATTTGACGAACGGCAGGTAAGGATTGCCTGGGGTGGCGGAAGGCCAATAAAATGTAAACAAGACCCTCACTGGATTGCTTATTAAAGTATACTATGTAACATAGATATTCCATTTTTTATATACCAATAATCACTTTTGTTCTTAATTATATTTATTATTCTAACTTAGTATTTTATATTATAGTATTATATTATATTTTGTAGCTCTTTTTAGTAATTTAATGTCTTGACGTATGTGTAAACGGACATTCCATTTTTTATGATAACTAATAAAAATGTCATATAAAACACATTGGAGTGCATAAAATATAAAAGCTTAACTTAAAATAACAAATATTAAATTTGAAAGTCGATTGACACAACGTACATACTTGTAACTGATTGAGCAATGGCTATTATTTTACCGAGAAAACTACTAAGTTGGTACAATGTAGTTGGAAAAGCTATAAACGATTGACTGTTGTTCTCGACATTTTATTGAATCCACTCAGGTAAAAACATCTGCTTCTTATATAATAATTCAACCAAACAACCCAACCAATTATTTTCTTTATCAATCTATTTATATTTATATTTTAAGTAATCTAGCTTTATTGAATTATTTTGACTTTTTGCCATTTGCTCATTAGATATTAAATAATATATTTCATTTAATGAAATACAATAAACTACACATTTTTGCCTTAAAATAAAAATGAAGTTAGGTAATAATCAGTGACTGCAATAAAAAGTATATATTTAGTTTTGTCCTTTATTAGTAAATAATTACTATTAGAATTGTATTTAAAGTAAGAGCTGAAGGTAAAAGCATGTTTGGCAAAAAATCTTATAATTTAAATTATTTAATACATATTGACAAAGAAAGAAAAATATGCTCCAATAAATTGTGCATACTAATACATTTAAAATGATCATTTAATTATATAATACATCACTTGCTATTGTTTGGCAATATAGTGCAACTGATCAAATTGCCTCATTAACCAATAGGCCCTACCTCTTAAAATTTCGTATACAACAAATAACCTAATGTTAAAATAATGCCTCGCAACAAATTACACTACAAAATAAGAATGGACCAACCTCCCCCAAGTCACGGTAGAAGGGCTTAACATAAGTGAGGAATCCTTCCCTTATCTGGCTCTTATCTCTTTACCCTCGTGTGGCACCGAGTTAGACCCCGCTCAACTGACTGCGGTGTGGCGTTGCTTGGTTGCGTTAATCACGACCATTTACTACTAATTTATATTGCATCTTACATTACTCAAAGTACCACCTTTAATTTCAGTAAATACAAATTTTGAATAAGAAACCTTCCATATATGTATATTACTCTATTTTACATGACAATTATTTACAAATTGTTTTTGGAAAGTGGTGACTTATAAAGAATTGCCATTGTTTTTTATTTATTTATTTTTTTTATATTTACGAAACTAGGGTAGTAAGAACGGGACTTACGGATTCTTACTTTTTAAAATTTTAGTGGTAAAAGTTTATTACTGTACCACTTTGAACAAACAATGGAAAGTTGTAGTATTTATAGGAATTGTATACAGATAAGAACTGCATATCTTGAAAACTTTTAAATGAATTGTTTCGAATGAGTTCCTTTAAAAAATTTTCAACTTACTTGCCTGAGTCATAACTTAAACCAAAAGCTTGACAACGAAAACGGAATGTATCAACTGACTGAGGTAAAATAGCAAAAGTAAAAATATAACAACAGGACTACGATACATGAGCTTTACAAATATATATCAGGCTGTTTATGGCATGGAATCTAATGAAAAAGATTTTAAACATTCTTTTTACGTAAGGTTCCTTCTTAACGAATCTTAATAATGACAAAACTCAGCATAGTTCAAGGTTTTATAAAAATATATAGTGTTTTAAAGAATTTGTAGCTTTGATGTTTTCGTTTTTTAGATGATTGACGATTGTTCATCTCCTTGTATTGTTGTTAGTATAGCGATTTAGGAGGGCGGGGGTGGGCAGGGTGTTACAGCACAACCAATGTGTGCTGATACTACAGAGGCTGATTATTTGTTGACTATCAACAATACTTCATCAGCTGCTTCTCCCCCCCCCCCGCCATGTCATGTTATACTATTCATAACCTGATATACAAACTAACATTGCGATGTAACTCCGTTTGTATTTACACTTTCAGGGTGTAGAAATGTTATTTTCTTGAGTAAACAGAACTCAGTATGATTAGTAGAGAATACTCAGACTACAGTACTGTAAAGTTTAGTGCTTATATTTGTAGGTGAATTTCTATTGTATGTAAAAGAGAGAAGTTTTTAGGGCGTATAAAATGTTACTGTACTAAGAAAAATAACTTACAGTACATAAATAATAGAGATATTGTAAATCGTCTTTTTAAATATAAAATACCCCCCGTCGCAGCAGACCTGGGTACTCAGCGAATTTCCAAATTAGTAATATTAATTTGGACCAGCTAAACTTGTAAACAAACTTTCATCACGTGCTCATAAATAGGGAAATAAATGTCTATTCTTGTCACATTGGTGACAATTATTAATTTTGGTACGGTATTATTTTTATTATTATTTTTTTATTTTTAATTGAGGAGCAAGGTTTTCGTCCGGGGGAAATATGCAAATTAAAACAGGAACAAGCGTCGAACAGTGGCCTTGGAAGAGAGGGGAGGTAGATAACAATAGGTCGGTGGAGGAGTCGGCGGTGCGCGGACGTCGAGCCGAGGACAACGTTCTGTTAGATACCGAGGTTACAAATAGGAGTGCCGCGGTCAGGATCGGCCTCATTTGTGGTTTGTTCGGGAAACGGGAGCAGTTCTTCCTTGCTACACTTGTGCCCTCAATGTGGAGGGCTTGGGTGTGAGACGACCCTTAATTTTGGCGAGCAACAACTGTGATCTACGGCGAACACACCAAGGACCGAGGGTCATCCGAGGCGGGCAGCAGCCCATCCTCAAAGGCTATCGAGGAGCAGATGTGGAGTCCGACACCTCCGTCTCTGGACGTCCGAGGTCTGGCGGCACAAGGGTACGACCGCCAACACCACCCAGCACCTGCCAGGGGGTCGACAGGTCATCGGGTTCCAGCAGTGATGAGTACAACATTGTTTCTTTCTGCATGGGTTCGAAGTGATAGTCATGCCAATAGAGGAGAATTACCTCGAGGACTGTTTAAGATCGTCTCTGGACTTTGAGGGTTGCATTAATTGTTAAATGGGAGGGGGTTGGAAATTAGAGTTTTATAGAAGGGATTTCTGATTAATAAAATTAGTCTTGGGTATTCAGGGCATTTAGTAATATTATTAGGTACTGAGCTCTTTTAGTTTATTTTATTTTAAGCCTAAGAACTTTGGATCTGGTTTGTGAATTTGTTTGGTTGTTTTATTTAAATTGTAATAAATCCTTACTGGAAAATTGTTAAAATTATTTCGGTACTATATTATTTTCTACCCTCTCTAGGCTCTCAACTTGGTCAGTAATTCTAACGTGGGTCGTCGCGTCTGGTGGCGGATCCTGAATCCAGACCGCTGTCAGATGTTTGTTTAGACCAACGTGACAAAATGCGCCACTCTGCTAACCAAGTGATTGCCCGGGAGAGGGGGGAGCGTATGTAGTGCCGAAATTAAATCGATATTATTATTTAAGTAAGGCGAAGGCCATGGGTTTCAACGTGGATCTGCTCCATAAAGACGAACTGTTGTACGAGCTACAATGGCGTGGGTTCCCTGTCACAGTAAATAATACGGTAACGGGTTTGAGGAAACAGCTCAGAAAGGCGTTAAAGGATGGGGTAGCGACAAAGTGGGAGAATTTAACCGTGTTGCGTGTCACAATCGAATTAGATAATTGTCGGGAAAAATGTGAAGAGTTTCGAGATTTAGTGGGTAGTTTAGAAGAGATTACAGAAGCCGTTGGGGTCCATAGATTAAAGGAGCGGGTCAGTCATTTGAAACGAAGATTATGTAACTTGCTTGAGAATGGAAAGGCGCGGTTGGCGGACGATGCCCGAAAAAGAGTTAAGGAATGGGAAGCCGAAACGTTGGAGTGGGAAAAATTGTTAACGGAGAAGTTGAATAAATTGGACGGAAAATCGGCCGCGGAAAAATTAAGAAAGTTGAGCGAAACGCACGAAGTTGAAGAGAACGGAATTGAATCGGACGACATAGAATACATGAGCGATGTTTTTGCGCCGAGTAGTAGCGCGATGAGTCAGGATACAAAGGGCGATAAGAGTCAGGGGGGAAGTAAAGTCAAGGTCACTCCTCCTTGTCCTGAGGTAAACACGGTGGGAGGGGGAACTGATATGGGGTTTTTGCATGTAACTCCTCCTACCACCAAAGAAGGTTTATTTACTAAGTTGACTAATCCCGTAGAGAAAATTATCCGAGAAATACCGTCTAATATTAATGGCTTGGATCATCTTAAGCTTCTTAGTTTATTAAATGTTATTAATAAATTAAAGAAAAATAGTAAACTTAGTGATAGACAGGTATTAGAAGTTGTATCTGGTCATGTCAGCGAACCGTTATTGGGAAAAATAAATTCTCATATTCAACGGGAGGCGAGTGTAGATGTTGTCCACGAAGCCTTGTTGAGGTATTTTATTCCTCGTGGTCTATATGAGAAGTTGAAGCGCGACATGGTGCATAGGCCACAAGCTCCGGACGAGCCTCTTTCAATGTACGTGTGTGAAATAAGGAATAGCGTAGAGTTATTGAAATGTGATTATACCGAAGCGGAACTGATTGATATTGTAGTAATGGGGATTAATCCAAAGGACAGGAATAAATTGGTTTTTCAGGGATTACCTAGGAGTCTGCAAGACTTGGAGAGATTGTGTATGTTCGTAAAAAATGTTGAGTACAATGATCGGGAGAGAGACGAATTAAAGATGGGGAAAAATCAAAACAGAATAGGTTTCCACAACAGGGGTTTTGTAAATAGCGTAGACTCTTCAAAGGGGAATGATGAGAGAAGAGCCCAGGGGACAGATAGGCTATGTTACTATTGCTCGAAACCGGGACATTTGATAAGAGATTGTTGGAGACGGGGGAGAGATTACAGGGGTGGTCCATCAAGGGAGAATTACAACGGGCGAGAGTCTAATAGGGATACAGATGATAGGAGAAATTCAGGTACTTCTAGAAATTCGGACCGGGGAAACTTGGGAAACGGAAGAGTGCCTTCCTAAAAACAGATTTTTTTAATAGAAAGAAATTCAAGAAGCATGCCGGGAGTAATAATTTAAATAATATCAGTGTTCATAAGCATATTAAAGGGGAGAAATTTAAGTGGAAGAAAATGGACAGGAAAATTAGAAACAAACTCTGGTTTAAAAATAAAAGGGGAATTCACAATTTACCAGTAGTAAATGTACACTTTGATGCGGACATAAACGAATGTGCGTTATTAGATTCTGGTAGTTCCGTTAACATTATAAGTAAAAGGGTATATGAGGAGCTGCATTCAAAGAAATTAGTAATAAGCTTCTGTAATGATAAGGTGGAGTGTTTAACGGCTACCAGTGAATCGATAAACATACTAGGAAGTTGTAAGGCTAAAATAAAGATTCATGAAAAGTCCTGGGTATTGAGTTTTTTAATTGCAGATAAAATAAGTTGGGATGTGATTTTAGGGGTAAATTTTATGGAAAAGACTGGTTTTATATTAAATATGAAGGAAAATACAGGATATTTTTCATTTGATCAGAATAATGTTTTCAATTTAAATGGTGTGGTAAAGGATGCTCAAGTACCGAGTAGTAGGCCTACAGATAGCGAGACTGAATTAAGAATCGGGCGAAGTGAACTCAGAGATAGAATTAGGAAATTAGTGGAAGATAACCCGGATGTTTTTACCAAAGAAATAGGGAAAACGTTAGATTTTCAATGTGAAATAAAGTTAAAGGATACTACCCCAGTTAAAATAAGACCATACCCAGTTTCTCCACCTAATATGAAAATAATGAGGGAGATAACCGATTCATTATTAAAACAAGGAATAATTGAACCCAGTCTGTCGAGTTATTCATCGCCTAGTTTTTTAGTTAGTAAAGGAGAAGGGAAAGGACATAGGTTGGTAACAAATTACAAAGAGTTAAATTCCAAAATTGAACCAATTGTACATCCTATAGGTGAACTGCAAGGGTCCTTTAATTATTTAAGTGGTGCTAGAATTTATACAGTGTTGGATTTAAACAACTCTTATTATCAGGTGCCTTTAGATCCCAAGAGTAGATATTTAACGGCGTTTTCGACACCGTATTCATTGTATCAATACTGCCGCATTCCATATGGGCTGCATTTAGGTTCCGGAGTTTTATCAAGTTATCTGGACAGGATTTTCTCAGATTTGAAGTTTAAATGCGTAATTTCATTTGTAGACGACATTGTCATATTTTCGAAAAATTCTGAAGAACATATGGAACACCTGACTGAAGTGGTCAGCCGTTTATCGAAGGCGAATTTGACGGTGAATCCAAATAAAGTCCTGTTTGCGGGTGAAGAGATCAGTTTTTTGGGACATCGAGTTTCTCACAATTCATTGAAGATTGACCCAGATAGAACTAAGGCGATAAGGGATTACAAGAGTCCGACTACAGTGAAAAACTTAAGTAGGTTTATCGGCATGATTAATTTTTATTCGAGATTTATTGAAAATTACGCTATTCTATGTGCCCCCCTAAACGAGTTGCGAAAGAAGAACGCCAAATTTAAATGGACAGAGGAGTGTGAGGTTAATTTTCAACGATTAAAGGATTGTATATGTAACCCGCCGGTGTTACGATTGCCTAATTACGACGTCCCCTTCATATTGCAAACTGACGCTAGCCAGGTCGGATTAGCATCGGTGTTACTGCAGGATATAGATGGTGTGAGATTCCCTATCCATTATTATTCGAAAAAATTTACTAAGCAAGAACTAAATTTATCAGTCTACGAGAAAGAAGCGCTAGCGGTCGTGTTGTCCATTCAGAAGTTCAAAAGCTATTTAGAAGTTATGCCCTTTTATTTAGAGACCGATAATCAGAGTTATCATGGGTTTTATCGCATCATAATAAGCTAGGTAAGCTAGGACGCTGGGCTGAGCTAATTTTAGGGCTACCATTCAAGGTCAAACATATTAAAGGAAAGGAAAATAAAATTGCAGATTGTCTGTCGAGGATGTTCGAAGGATATCCGAGTATAGAAGTGGAATTTGAGCCATCTGAGATCGAGATAAATGGAATGAAAGAACTTGTAAATAATGTAAATAATGTATTAGTGAAGAGAGATAAGGGAAATAATAACGGTCAGATAAATAATCTAAGTGAGTATCCGTTAGCATTCACCGATATGCGGGAACACCAAAAAAGGGACTTAAAGATTAGTGGGTTAATTGATCAAATTAAGGAAGGTGAAAAGAAACCAGAGTATGTAATTAACCAAGGGGTTTTATTGTTTAAAGCCACCGAATAAAAGGAAAGGACGGATTGTTGTTCCAGAAGCACTGAGGAATATGATCTTACATTATTATCACAATAGCGTCAGTACCGGATGTCACCTGGGCATTACAAAAACCGCCAATAAAATAAGAAATTATTATTATTGGAAGAGAATGTTCGACGATGTGAGGGATTATGTGAAAAGGTGTGAAATGTGCGCCAGGTCAAAACAAGCACAGAGAACCTTTCAAGGTGAAATAGTAAGTTTCCAAGCGACGAAGCCCATGAGTAAGCTGTATTTGGACATCGCCGGAAGTTTCCCGCGGAGTAAATCAGGAAACAATATGTTGCTTGTGGTGGTGGATGATTTCACCAAATATGTATGGCTGGTCCCTCTGAGAGATGCGAGGACATGCAATATCGTCAAGGCCTTAGAAACTCAGGTTTTTAAACACGTGGGAACTGCCGAGATAATCATTAGTGACAACGCATCGTACTTTCGGGGTAACGAATTTAAGAATTTTTGCTTCAAATATGGAATGAAATTACATAGAATTGTAGCCTATAATGCAAAATCGAACAAAAGCGAAAGGTACATAAAAACTGTAAAGGGGAGTATGGTGGCATTACACAATGACTGTCATGAAAAATGGGATAGTAACCTCCACTACATTCAATTGGCACTCAATACGGCGGTAAATGACGTCACAAAACATACAGCCTTCGAACTTATGTACAATTTCGAACCGAATTGCGGGTTGTCGGCAATGTGGAGAATTAAAGATTTGCTCGGTGATCAATCCGATAAGGAGGATGTAAAGCTAAAGTTTGATAGAGCAATAAGGAATCTGAAACTAGCGCACGCCAAGACAAAGGAACGAAGAGCGGCAAATGAAGGGGCCAAGCATCCCTTTAAATTGTTCGATTATGTTTACATAAAAACCCACCACATAAGTAACAAAGCGGCGAAATTCCAAGCTAAACTTGCGTACAAATGGTCTGAGAAATACAGGATAATATATTTTCTGACTCCGGTAACTGTACTTCTACAGAAAGAATCCGATTCAAAGGTCATTCAAAGAGCGCATATCGATCAATTAAAGATGGCGTGAAAAAAAAATTATAGGAGTTAGAATAGTAAATAGTAGTAACATTACGTGTAAGATGAAATAAGGAAGGAATATTTAATTTATCGGCATTGATTTCCTTGTTGTGAACCTGGGTACACTGTGAAATTGAACGCCCAAGTGACAAAACTATCAGCGAAGCCTGGATTAAATTATCGATATGGAACGCGAGGTTGAATCATGGAGAGCGAAGCATGACGGTTACGTTAGGAACACACATAAATTAAATGTAGGCAACAAAAAAAATTAGGCAAAAAGGAGTTAAATAACCACTGCTTATGAAAATAACGCTTAAAGATCTCGGACGCGGGAAAATTAGGCGAAGCCGACTATCCTGTCTTCAAATCAAGAACGCTGTTTATTGGTGGTTCCATGGCCAGGTTCCTTCCATTATTACAGCGGATGAAGACAAACTTGGTTTATTAACCTTCTGTAAATAGATGTGGGATAAAAATTTAATGAGAAAAGAAATTACCAAAATGTTTTGTATATTTAAATTTTAATAGTATCCTTTCTTGTTTCATTTTAAAATATGTAATAATAATAAATAGGCGCCTATTTATGTCCAAGGGATTATGTAATATTGTTGTAATTTGTTATAGTGTAAATAGTTAAGTTGTGTAGTTAGAAAATAAATTGAAGTGCTTCGTGAAGAATTTGTAGGAAGTCGGAACGCATTATTGGATCTTGAATTCCAATGTGTTAAGTGCGACCGATAAAACAATGAACAATGTATAAAAGGAAGTGGAAGTGTTAACAGTATGTGTGATTAATAAAGCGAACGTGAAATAGAATTTTGTCTCTTTAAAATTTATGTAAGTGTTTGGAAAAAATCAAATAAATGTAAGATCCAAGCTATTAACTTAATATTTTAAAGAATCCATAAAACAGATCGAGTAGCGATTAGTTGTCATTATTGAAATGTTTGAGTGGATAGAGGAGTTCAAGCGACCTTGACACGGGGCGAGCGGAATGACCTTGCCGATAAGCCGGTTATCAGGAGAGATAACGGTAAACAAGGAGCGCTGCCTTGCGAAGAAATATGTCGTTTGGAGTAACTGGGGTGCCAAGTTTTTTTTTCACACGAAAGGTGTGATGAAGGAAAAAATCGTTTCATTTGCGCAGTCGAGAAAAGAAAACGATTTTGTTTTAAAGGGGAGGTTTGTCACATTGGTGACAATTATTAATTTTGGTACGGTATTATTTTTATTATTATTTTTTTATTTTTAATTGAGGAGCAAGGTTTTCGTCCGGGGGAAATATGCAAATTAAAACAGGAACAAGCGTCGAACAGTGGCCTTGGAAGAGAGGGGAGGTAGATAACAATAGGTCGGTGGAGGAGTCGGCGGTGCGCGGACGTCGAGCCGAGGACAACGTTCTGTTAGATACCGAGGTTACAAATAGGAGTGCCGCGGTCAGGATCGGCCTCATTTGTGGTTTGTTCGGGAAACGGGAGCAGTTCTTCCTTGCTACACTTGTGCCCTCAATGTGGAGGGCTTGGGTGTGAGACGACCCTTAATTTTGGCGAGCAATAACTGTGATCTACGGCGAACACACCAAGGACCGAGGGTCATCCGAGGCGGGCAGCAGCCCATCCTCAAAGGCTATCGAGGAGCAGATGTGGAGTCCGACACCTCCGTCTCTGGACGTCCGAGGTCTGGCGGCACAAGGGTACGACCGCCAACACCACCCAGCACCTGCCAGGGGGTCGACAGGTCATCGGGTACCAGCAGTGATGAGTACAACATTGTTTCTTTCTGCATGGGTTCGAAGTGATAGTCATGCCAATAGAGGAGAATTACCTCGAGGACTGTTTAAGATCGTCTCTGGACTTTGAGGGTTGCATTAATTGTTAAATGGGAGGGGGTTGGAAATTAGAGTTTTATAGAAGGGATTTCTGATTAATAAAATTAGTCTTGGGTATTCAGGGCATTTAGTAATATTATTAGGTACTGAGCTCTTTTAGTTTATTTTATTTTAAGCCTAAGAACTTTGGATCTGGTTTGTGAATTTGTTTGGTTGTTTTATTTAAATTGTAATAAATCCTTACTGGAAAAATGTTAAAATTATTTCGGTACTATATTATTTTCTACCCTCTCTAGGCTCTCAACTTGGTCAGTAATTCTAACGTGGGTCGTCGCGTCTGGTGGCGGATCCTGAATCCAGACCGCTGTCAGATGTTTGTTTAGACCAACGTGACATTCTCCTTAAGATATAGGGAAAGAGTATGCAGGTATGCTGCCATGGGGGACACTAAAAGTAGGTTTTTAGCATAGAAAAAAATTATTTCGACCATATAAAGCCATATAGTAAGTTTCATCAATATCTGTCCATAAATAAAAGAGTTTGCCTATTCTCCATATGATTAACATGGGAAAAGAGTATGCAGGTTTGCTGCCATGATAAGTACAAAAACCAAGATTTTTTACCTTAAATGGATCAATCTCAACCAAATGAAGCTAAATACTAAGTTTCATCCAAAAATATTGGTTAATAAGTGAAATATTAACACATCCTTATTCTCCATAAGATTAACATTGGAGCCCCCAAAAGACAATGTACTGTCTTTAGACTTTGTAATATCTCGGTAACCAATGGAGATAGAGCAAAGCTTCAAATACTAAATTGTGTGTTTTTTTTGAGCTAAATCCAATGGTCAAAATAAAAGTTTAAAATTTTTAATAATTACATATGAAAATGCAAAAAACCCATTTTTGGGGTACAAAACCCCCCAAAACTACCCCTTCGGGTAGGTCGATATGTCTGGTTTTCGAACTCATCCGAATAAACGTAGGATTACACATCTCTACCAAATTTGGTGTCGATCGGACCATTTTTACGAGAGTTATCGTGTCTAGGGACACATATATATATATATATATATATATATATATATATATAAGTAGATAGTATCATGTTACTTCTAGGACACTTTTGGAGACAATCAAAAATCAAACAAATTTCACAGTTTTTTAATACAATTATGCAATATTTTTGCCATTTTTTGGCCAATTTTCAGCTTTTGTCAAATTGTCTTAAAAAATATGCAATTTTAATGAAATTTTTAACAAATATGCCTAAATTTTCTACAAAATAAAATTTTTTTAAAACAAGTAAAATTATCACATTTTATAAGTATTTTTTAAATAAAATTAATAGTCGACTTTTCATAAGGTAATTTAAAATTTTAATAGTATTTTTTCAATAAAATTTGAATTTTTTTAAAACAAGTAAAATTAAGGTTTAGTATCAATAATATTGTAATAATTATTCAAATTTAACTAAAGCAGTTTCTTTATCATCAAAAGTCTTAATATCAGTGACAATTAAATGTAAATCTTTTTTATTTAATTCTTTAATTGATTTATCATCAATTACATTAGTAAATCTTTTTGGTAAATGTACTTTACATTTTTCTAATTCAACAATAATTGTATATCCATATTTATCTTTAATTCTTTCAAATTTTTCAATTTTATTTTTTTTATTTAAATTTAAACTTTTTAATGGTTTATATTCTTTAAATCTTAATTCTCCAACATTATTAATTTCTTCTAGCAGATCCATTTATATAGGAAAAAATATCACAAACTTGTTTGTGATAGATATGTTAAAAAGTCATTATCATAATTAGGTTTTATACAAAAATCCATATTTAAGTATTTAAAAATCATAGGTAATAATTTTTTGTATGATATATTACTTTTCTTAAAACATAAATATTTATTAAAAAATAGTGTAATTTTTTCTTTATCTTCATTATTCAATTCAAAATCAATATTGTATATTTTGTTTAAAAATTGATAGTAAAATATCCAATTTGTACAATTCCTTTGTTTTAAAAATAATTTTATATTCTTAGGTGTTATTTCAAAATGATTGGAAATACATAAAATATATAATTCATTAATTAATTGTTGTGTTTTATATGGTTGAAAATGGTTAAATTCTCTTAAAATATGTTTAAGATGTTTATTCTTATTACTTTTTCTCTTAATCTTTTTTTCATAAATAATTCTTTTACATATATTACGTCCTACACAATTTCCAATAATAGTAAAATTAGTTTGATTATGACATCTATAACACATATCCATTTATTAAAAAAAAATTATACATAAATGAATGAACCAATTCATTGTCACAAATGTAAGAAAAAAACTAAAATATTAATCCACAAATCGTTGAAATGAAAAATGGATTATATAGAATTGCTACTAAATGTTCAATTTGTAAAACAAATAAAAGTAAAATTTTGAAAAAAGAAGTTAAACCTATAATTAAAAAAGAATTAACTAAAAATGAACAAATAATTGAAGCAAATGAAATTCATGCTCCAATTAGAAAGAAATTTCTAAAAAGAAAAATAATTACATTAGGTATTGATGATTTATGGGCAGCAGATTTAATTATAATGAAAAATTATGAAAAAGAAAATGATGGTTATAAATATATGTTAAATGTGATAGATACTTTCTCAAAATATGTTTGGTCAAAACCATTAAAGAAAAAAGATGGAAAAACAGTTTCTAGAGCATTTGAAGAAATAATTAAGGATGCAATTAAAATTAATCATAAATCACCTAATCTTTTACATACAGATAAAGGATTAGAATTTATCAATAAAGAATTTAAAGAAATATTAAATAAATATAATATTAAATTGTATCATACAGAAAATGAAGAAAAATCAAGTATAATAGAAAGGTGTAATAGAACACAAAATGAAAAAATGAAAATACAGTTTGAAATTAATAAAAATTATAGATGGATAAATATTTTACCAAAAATTGTTAAAGAATATAATAACTCATATCATTCAACAATTAAAATAAAACCAATTGAAGTAAATAAAAATAATGAAAAGGATTTATTAGATACTGTTTTTAAATATAAACCACCAAAAATAATAACCAAATCAAAATTTAAAATAAATGATAGAGTTAGAATTGGAAATAAAAAATCAACATTTTCTAATAAATATAAAAATAATTGGTCTAGAGAAATATTTATAATTTCTAAAATTAATAATACAAATCCAGTTACTTATAGTATAAAAGATCAAAATAATGAAGATATTATTGGAAATTTTTATGAATATGAATTGAAAAAAACCAATTTGTAAATTTTATTTTATATAAATGGAAAAGATATGTTTAAGGTGTAAATTATATAAAGATATATCTAAATTTTATAAAGACAAAAATACTAAAGATGGGTTATATTATTATTGTAAAGAATGTAAGGATGTGTATTATAAAAAATTATATGATAGTATTAAAGTTATTGAATTAAATGAAAAACAATGTCATAAATGTAAAGAAATTAAAGATATTTCAAATTTTAATAATTATCATTATAGTAAAGATAGAAAAAATACAATTTGTATACAATGTATTAGAGAAATGTTTTTAAAACCACAATTTTGTGAATGTGGAAGAAATATTAAATGGACTAATAATTATTTAAGACATTTAGAAACTAAAATTCATGACAAAAATATAACAAAACTAGAAAATTTAAAAATATGATAAAAAAATGAAGACAAAATTTTACTTGTTTTAAAAAAATTCAAATTTTATTAAAAAAATATGATTTAAACTATAAATTACCTAGTAAAAAGTGGAAATACTTCTTATATTTTTAAGAGTTTTATTTCTAAGTAAAAATTATTTTTAATAAATAAAGAATTTCACCCCTAATAAATGGAACGAACAAATAAAAATATTAATTGTCCTTATTGTAATAAAATTATATTATATAAAAATTATGATAGACATTATAATTCAACTAAACATTTACTAAATAAACAAAAATATGATAATAAAATATTTGAATTAAAACATTGGTGTAAAAATAATAATATATATAATTATAAAAATAAAACTTTAGATGAATTAACAAATATTAAAGAAACATTTTATCTTACAAATTATTCATTATTTAATATAGAAAAATTAAATGAAATTGCAAAAAAATTATCTGTCAAAAATTATGAAAATTTATTTAGAGATGAACTAATTAAAAGATTAAATAAAATTAAAGAAAATCCAAATAATTTAGAATATAGATCATTAAAATATATTCAAAATTTAGCAATTAAAAATAGTATTAAAATTGTTAATAAAACTAGAAAAGAATTGATTGGATTATTAAATGATTATTTTAAAAATAAACCAATTCCAAAAGAAAATATAATAAATATTCAAGAAGCTTCGTCATTAAAAGGATATTTTCAAGATTATATTTTAACAAATTCAAATGATGATTTAGATATTAATGATTATTTAGAAACTCAAAGAAATGAAATAAAAAAATTGATAGAAAAACAAAAATTCAAAAATATTAAAGGACAGATGGCTTTAGAATGTGAATATGAAAGAAAATTAGTAAATGGTGAAATTCAAAATAGTAATATGTATTTTTGTATAAAAAGTTCAGATATTTTAAATATAGATGATTTTATTGATGATCAATTTAAGAAATTAATAGTTAGAGAACAACTAAATCAACCATCAAAAGGCTCTGGTTGGTCATTAAAAAGATGTGTTGAATTAAATCTAAAATTATCTAAAAATAATTCATTAAATGCTGGATCATATATAGAATTACCAAATGAAATTAAGAATAAAAAATGTTGTGTAAATTTTAAAAATAAAGATGAATATTGTTTTATTTATGCAATTAGATGTGCTATTGATAAACCAAACGAACATGCTGAAAGAGTTAAACAATATCAAAAATATATAAATGATGATATTTTTAAAGGTTTTGATTATCCAATATCATTGAAAGATATTAAATTATTTGAAAAAAGATCATTTGATTCTAAATATAACTATCCATCAATGTCAATAAATATTTATAGAATTGATGAAGATGAAAAAATAGTGCCATTACAAATATCTGAACATTATAATTCAAAACTAGAAATTGATTTATTATATTATAAAATTGGTAATAATTCTCATTATATATTGATTACTGATTTAAGTAAGTTAGTGTCTAAGCAATTAACACAAAAAAATAAAAATAAAAAATATATTTGTAGAAGATGTTTGACTCATTTCTACAAAAATAAAGACTTGAATAATCATTTAGAGATATGTAAATCATTAGAACCTTGTAGACCTATAATGCCATTTAAAGGTCAAACTGTAAGTTTTAAAAATTATTATAAAAAGTTTGAACATCCATATGTAATTTATATGGATTTTGAAAGTATATTAGAAAAGATTGATAATTGTAAAAATAATCCAAATTGCTCATATACAAATAAAATTCAAAAACATAAACCATATGGATTTACAATCTATTTAGTATCTAGAGTAACTAATAAAATGTATAAACCTATTTGTTATAGAGCAAAAAATGAAGAGGAATTAATAAATGTACCAAATAAATTATTTGAATATTTAGATGAAATTTCAAAATATATAGCTAAAAAATATAATTCAAAAAATAAAAAGCCTATGAATTTAACTAATGAAGAAGAAATTAATTATCAGAAAACAAATATTTGTCATATTTGTGAAAATAGTGGTTTTGATAATGATAAAAGAATAAAAGTAAGAGATCATTGTCATTTAACAGGAAAATTTAGAGGTGTTGCACATTTAAATTGTAATTTAAATCTAAAATTTCCTCAAAATATTCCTATATTCTGTCATAATAGTTCAAATTATGATACACATTTGTTTATAAAAGAATTAGCTAAAAAATATGGTAAAATTGATTTGTTAGCTAATACAGATGAAAAATATATAAACTATTCAGTAAATTCTGGTTATGGTTATGAATTTGAAGGTGATAAACCTAGAAAATTTATAAAATTCTCATTTGTAGATACATTTAGATTTATGGCTACATCAATTGAAAAATTAGCTAAAAATCTTAAAGAATTTAAGCATATAAATAAATTTATAAAAGAAAATGATATAATTGAATATGATAATGAAACTTTAAAAATATTAACTTCTAAAGGTGTATTTCCATATGAATTTATTGATAATGTTGAAAAATTAAACTATGATAAAATATTAGAAAAAGATCAATTTTATAGTTGTTTAACTAATGAAAATATAAGTGATGATGATTATAAACATTATATAAAAGTTTGGAATAAATTAAAAGTAAAAACATTAGGTAATTATTCAGATTTATATAATATTCAGGATGTATTATTATTAGCTGATATATTTGAAAATTTTAGATCTGTTTGTTTGAAAAATTATCAATTAGATCCAGCACATTATCTAACATCACCATCATTAGCTTGGGATTCTATGTTAAAATTAACAAAAATTAAACTAGAATTAATAAGTGATTATAATATGTATTTAATGATTGAAAAAGGTATTAGAGGTGGTATTTCACAATGTATAACTAGATATTGTAAAGCAAACAATAAATATACAAAAAATTATGATAAAACAAAACCTGAAAATTATATGTTATATATAGATGCAAATAATCTATATGGATGGGCTTTAAGTCAAAAATTACCTTATAAAGATATAACATGGATGAATCCTAATACATATACATTAAATGAATGGGAAGAAACAATATTAGAATTAGATGAAAATGCTGAATATGGATATATATTAGATGTTGATTTAGAATATCCTATTGAATTACATGATGACCATAAAGATTTACCATTAGCACCTGAACATTATAATAATAAGCTTTGCACAACATTATTTGATAAAAAAGATTATGTTATTCATTCAAGAAACTTAAAATATTATCTACAAAAAGGATTAAAATTAAAGAAAGTTAATAGAGTTATAGCATTTGATCAAGATGATTATATGAAAAAATATATTGAATTAAATACCAAATTAAGATCCAAATCAACATCAGATTTTGAAAAAGACTTTTTTAAATTGATGAATAATAGTGTTTTTGGAAAAACTATGGAAAATGTTAGAAATAGATGTGATATTAAATTAGGTGATGAAAAGTTTTCATTAAAACAAGCAAAAAAACCTAATTTTAAAACATTTAGTATATTTGATAAAGACTGTATTGCTTCACATATGATAAAAGAAAAGGTTAAGTTTGATAAACCAATCTATATAGGATTTTCAGTACTTGATTTATCAAAATTACATATGTATCAATTTTATTATGAAAAATTAAAGAAGTTTGATCCAAATATAAGGTTATTATATATGGATACAGACAGTTATTTTATAGAATTTAAAAAGGATCCATATAAAATTATTAAAGAAAATATTAATGAATTTGATACAAGTGATTATAAGAAAGAACATGAATGCTACAGTGAAAAGAATAAAAAAATAATTGGTAAATTTAAAGATGAGTTAAATGGTGAAATATTAGAAGAATATTGTGGTTTAAGATCAAAATTATATAGTTATGAATTTAATAATAAAAATCCTGTAAAATGTAAAGGTATTAAGAAAAGTGTTGTTGATAAAACATTACATATGGATGATTTTAAGAAATGTTTATTTGATGATCAAGAACAATATAGAGAAATGACTTGTATTAGAAGTTTTAAACATGAACTATATACAATTACAATAAATAAATTAGCTTTAAGTAATAGAGATGACAAAAGATTTATTTGTGAAAATAAAATTGATACATTACCTTGGGGGTATAAAAATAATTATAAATAAATGGAAATTTTAATTGTTCCAAAAGAATTAATAAATAATGATTTTGATATAAAATTATATTTATTTAAAACTAAAATATCAAATAAATTTTTAATATATCTTTTTAAATATAAAAATTATTTTGTATATCATTATAAGTTTAATTTTATAATAGAACCATTTATAAATATAATAAAAAATTATGTTAAAGAAAGTTTTAAAGAAAATGATCAAAATTATATTAATAATTTATAACCATATGATATTGAATTTATACTATAATTTTATATATATTTTTAAATATTTTCTTTAATAAATTTAAATATATTCAATAATTTATTGAATATCTAACATAAAAATATCTATAAATTTTACTTTATTATCATTATAAGTAAGACCCGTCTTTAAGACGGGTCTCAAATTTGTATATAATTTATTATATTTATGAATGTTTAAGAAGGGTAACATTTTGTTACCCTTAAGTTTTTATTGTATAATAAGGTTACCTCCTTTAAAAAATTTTAAAATAAATATTCTAATTTATATGGGACCCATTTTGGGTCCTACCTAATTTTAATAAGTTTTGTATGTTTTTTATTATATGATAGGGGGGACAAATTGTCCCCTCTAAAAATATCTATAAATTTTAATCTATCCTTATTGTTTTCTACTTTTTTTATTTTAAAATTAATAAATATAAACCAGATTCATTAATAAACATTGTTTTATTATCTATTTTATTGACGCCCTGTTTTAGGGCATCTGAAAAACATGTTTGTACATCAATTTCTAGGGTGTCATAATTTGTGACACCTATAATTTTTATGTAAATTAATTTATCATTATTATGTAAATGTAACTGTTGGTTACACTTGATATATTTTAAGTTTTATATATTTTTCTTTTACATTATCAATTAAAACTTTTCTAGAATTTGTATATTTTGAAATATAACAAATATCTTTTCTTTTAAACCAAGGTTTATTTTGTTTATTAAATACAATTAATTTATTATTAAATATAAAATTATTGTTAATTAAATAAATTATTGTTTTTATTATTTATGTAGATAAATTTTATATTACAAATTTTGTTTTAATCTTAAATATACAATACTTTTAATATTTTCATTATTTATTTGATTTCCATCACTATCTTGAATAGATATTACAATATTTTGAATTTTATTTATATTTTTTAAAGGAATATAATCAATTTCATTTGGTTTTTCACTAATTTTTGATCCATATTCAACATTTGGATAAAATGAATATAGAATTTCTGATTCTTTATGTAAATGTGAATGATCTTTATGATTTTCAAAACTAGGATCAACTAAATTACAATGTATTTCAATAACATCAAAAGGTCTAATTTTTGGTAGTTTTATTCCTTTTGTTAATACATTTGGTTCAATCATTTTATCATCTAATCCTAATAAATCAATTATAATTGTTGTTACTATAATTTTAACAGGAGATTTTATTATAATATATGGTCCATCATTTTTCAGTATAAAATCATTTTCATCAAATTTATTAATTTTCTTTTTAAATTCTTTTAAACTATTAATAAAAATATTTTTTATTTCTTCAATTGTATAATTTCCTTTATTTATATCAAAATATTGATCTATAATTTTATCATCTTCATCTTTAATAGAATATCCATAACAGTTTTTATAATCATTTGGTATATTTGATATAAAATTATCTGAATAAAATCCACTTAAACCAATACTATATTTTCCATCTAAATGTATTGGATGTTCTAATCTTAATTCTAGTTTGGATGAATGACCAATTATTTTAAATAATTTCATCTTATTTAAATGGAGAAATTTTTAGAAAACAAAGATAATATAAAATTAGAATCATATGATAAAAATAATAAAAATGATCAACCTATTAGATTATTAATTATAGGAACAAGTGGATCTGGTAAAACTACATTATTATTAAATTTTATTTACAAAAGATTACTTCCATATTCAAATTTATATATTTTTAGTAAATCATTAGAACAACCATCTTATAAATTATTACAAAAAAGATTTAAAAATATAGAATCAAATATTAATAAACAAATTTCTTATTTTTCATGTGATGATATGATTCCACTAAATAAATGTAAACCAAATTCATTAGTAGTTTTTGATGATTGTATTTTAGAAAAACAAGATAAAATTAAAGAATATTTTATAATGGGTAGACATAAAAATATATCATGTATTTATTAATCACAATGTTATTCAAAAGTTGATATGCAATTAATTAGAAATAATTTAAATATGTTATGCATCTTTAAACAAAATGAACATTATATGAAAAAAATATATAATAATTTTGTTGGATCAGATATGAAATTTGATAAATTTAAAACTATTTGTAATGATTGTTGGAAAGAAGACTATGGATTTTTAACTATTAATTTATTGAAAAAATCAAATGATGGAAAGTATATGAAAAATTTTTCTGATATTAAATAATGATAATGGCTTGTTGTATGTTTGATTCAATAATTGATAGAATATTTATTTTATTAGTATTATTTATTTCATTAGTATTTATATATTTAATGAAAATTACAGAAATAAAGTAAAATGAATTGTGTTTAACATGATTTATATTTGTGTTAACATGATTTATGTTTATGTTAACATGATTTGTGTTTGTGTTAACATGATTTGTGTTTTGTGTTAACATGATTTGTTTTTATGTTAACATAATTTGTGTTTGTGTTAACATGATTTGTGTTTTGTGTTAATATGATTTGTGTTTATGTTAACATGATTTGTGTTGAACATAAATTTTTCTTTGTAATAAATAAATAAAATATCTGTTAATGAAGCTAAAAAATTAGATGATATTGAGAAAAAATTAATAAAAGAATTTAAAAATCAAATTAAAATTGAAGATAATTATGAAAAAATTAAACAAAAAGCATATGAACCTATAACATCAGCAATTGGTAAAGTTGAAAATAAAATTGGTGAAGTCTTAAATGAAAATAAAAACCTTATGGAATTGGTACCTATTGTTAATAATTTTGCCAATATATCAATACCAGAAACTGAAGAACTAAATTTACCTTCAAGTACTCCATTTAGACCAATCAGACAACCAATAATTCAAGAAGAATCGACATTTATTGACCCAAATTTAATTTCACCTCAAACATTAGATAAAATTATTGGTCCATTAGCACAAAAATATTTACCAAGAACAAAAGATGATAAATTTGGTTTATATTGGAATAAACATAAAAAATCATTTATGATTGGTGATAAAATAACTGTAATTGATAATGATGATTTAATAATTGATGATAAAAAATATAATGGAACACATGGATTATGGAGATTGTTAACTTATGAAAAGAAACCAGATAATAATTTATATACACAAGATGATTTAAATAATTATTCAAAAATTTTATGGGAAACTAATTCAATTTATAAAAATAATGATCCAAATAGTAAAAAACCAAAATCTAGTAAAGGTGATAAATATATTAATTTAATTAAACATATTTGGGAATTAAAAGGTGAAATTGAAGGTTCAGGAATCAGAAAATATACAGAAAATAAAATTGAATATAGATTTATAGATGATTTAAATAAATTAGATAATATTATTAATTATATATATGCACAAGAAAAAGCTGGCAATAATAATTTTTTAAATGAAAAGAAAGCAATTAAAGACTTTATATCAAATAAATTAGATGAATTAATTGAAAAACCTGAAGGAATTAAGTATTTAAAAAGAATTTTGGCAAATATTTCATCACCATTATTAAAAGATGGATCAGGTATTTTAAATGATGTTATAAATAATTTACCTTTTGAATTACATGTACCTGGTTATCAATATCTAGGGCCTGGAACTAAATTAAATAAAAGAGTAAAAAGAGGTGATCCTGGAATAAATGATTTAGATAAAGCTGCTAAAGAACATGATTTATTTTATAGAGATCATAAAGATACAAAATCTAGAAATGAAATAGCTGATAAAATTTTACAAGATAAAGCATGGGATATAGTAACATCAAATGATCATAGAATTGGTGAAAGATTAATTGCATTACCAACATCAGGTGCTATGTGGATGAAAAGAAAATTTGGTATGGGTTTAGAAGTAGGATTAAAATTTTAATAAAATTAATTATATTAATCTATATTATAAAAAACTATAAATTTTTTTCTTAATAAATGGAAAAAACAAATATAAACTTGACAGATAATCAAAAATCAAAAATAAAATTAGCATTTAAAAATAAAAAATCAGTTATAATTCAATTTAATATTGATCAATTTAATGAAAATGGAAAAGATATTATATTATTATCTAAAAGACAAATTAATAAACTAAATAAACATAAAAAATTAAATAAAGGATTAAGATTTGAATTTTCATATAATCAATTAAAAGAAATAAAAAATGGTGGATTACTAAAAGAAATTTTAGATTTTGCTGATAATATACCTATAGTTAAAAATTATACACCAAATGTTAGAAAGGGAGCAAAAGTTGTAAAAGAATCTATAATTCCTAAATTTAGAAATTTTGTTGATTGGTTAGATCATGAATTAAAAAATGTAGAAGGATCTGGTTTGGATAAAAAACATTAAAATATATGAAACAAAATGATAAAAAAATTTTGAACCACTAACATTAGGTGAATTAGAAAAATTGTGTAAAAATATAAAATATTTTAGAGGTGTATTTATGAGAGATATATTACCTAATAAAGTTAATAAATTTGAATGTGGAATTATAAATTTAGATTCATTTGATGGAAATGGAACTCATTGGGTTTGTTATTATAAAAAAGATAAAATTAAATATTATTTTGATTCATATGGAAATATAGTTAATAAACCACCAATAGAATTAGTTAAGTATCTATGAAAAGATAATATATTTTATAATGATAATCAAATTCAAAATTATAATGATCCACCAATTTGTGGTCATTTATGTATTTTTATATTAAATGAATTAAATAATAAAAAATTTGATAATATAATAAATAAATTAATCCTTAATAAATATGGATTCACAAAATATATTTGATCTGTTTGGAAGACAGAAAAAACATCCAATTAATATTAAAGAAGATTATATAAATTCTAAATTAAATATATTTTTTAATAATTTTAGTAAAAGTTTTAAAAGTCATGTAAAAAAGACTGAAAATCTAGTAAATGCTATTGGTTTATCAAAAAATTATATAAGTATTAATGGTAAAAGAATTGTTAATGTTAAACCAAGTATAAATAAATATGATGTTGTAATAAAATCAGAATTAGATGAAGTTTTAGATTCAATTATTAAAATTGGTAATGATCATTCAGAAACTAAAAAGGATTTAAATAAAATTACAGACTTTTTAATTAATATTGGAAAATATGTTGAAAATTTAGAAGAAAAATTAGAAAAAGAACTAAAATTTCTATTTGATGGAGTCAATGAATCCATAAAAGAATTAAATGCTGAAATAATACTAATTAAAGATGATATAGATAAATTACAATAATTATTTTATATAAATGGAGTTGATTTATTGTCTTAAATGTAAACAAAAAACTAATTCTAAAGATATTGAGATAATAAAATTGAAAAATATAAATGTAATTAAATCAAAATGTTGTATTTGTAATTCAAAGAAAAGTTGTTTTACAAAATTTTCTCCCTAATAAATGGCTCTATACAGTTCATTTGATTTATTCATTATCAGAAACCAAAATCAATTAAACAAAGATGATTGGGATGATATTTCTGAAAAATATGAGTTGAGTATTAATATGATGAGATTGTTTCAAAATAAATTAAATTGGCAAAAAATTGCTCAACATCAAAATTTAACTATAGATTTTATTACTGAATTCATAAATTATCAATTAAAAGATTATATTGATTTGATTTGTAAATATCAAGATTTAACTGAATATTTCATTCATGATTATGCATTTACATTAAATTGGGAATTAATTTTAGAACATCAAAAAATATCAGCAAAATTTATACTTGATCATGCTACTGAAATTGAATATTTTAAAAGTAAAAATGAAATTGATACATAAATAAAATTTGACATCATAAAATTATAAAAATTTTACTTGTTTTAAAAAAGCTTTTGATTTAAAAAATTTATCCTTAATAAATGGCTGATTACAAAAAATATGTAAATGATATTGAAAGAGCTGAATACAAAAATTTCTATCCATTATCTAAATTACATTTAAATGAACCTAATAAAAAAACTGAATTTAATATAGATTTTGGAGATGGATTTTGTGTTTCTAAATTTCAATTTTATATATCTGGTAAATTGACTAAATCTGATGGAAATGCATATGATAATGGTGCTAATATAAAATTAATTGATAATTTTGTTCCATTTTTATTTTCAAAAATTGAAGTTAGAAAACATAATAAATTGATTGATGAAATTGAATATCCTGGTCTATTAAGTACAATTAAAGGTACTATAACTTATTCAAAATCAGAAATAAATCAGATAAATAATGGTTTTGAATCAAATTTTAAAAATAAATTTGAAGCAATTGGTAATTTATCTCATTTTGGATTAGGATTTTTTGAAAATGTAAATATTCCAATATACAAAGGAGGTTTTAATATAACATTTATTAGATCAGAAGATAATGATGCAATTTTTAGATGGAAAACTTAAAAGGCTGATGGATCTTATGATAATGCTACATTACCAACTGAAGGTAAAATAACAATTGATGAATTTTTTATTAGAGTTCCTATAATTGAATACAAAACAACAAGTAAAATTCAATTAATTAATGAACTAAGCAAATTTGAAAAAGTAAATTTTCATTTTAATCATTGGCAATGCATTGAACAAAAAAATATTACAGGAAAGAATTTAAGTTTTGATATAACAAATATCTATAGAAATATTTATAATCCAAAATTTATTATAATTGGATTTCAAAAATCAAGAACAAATGATCAGTTATTTGATACTTCTAAATTTGATAGTATGTATGTAAAAAATATAAGAGTAAAACTAAATGGTCATTATTACCCTGATGAATTGGAAAATTTTGATATAAACAATGAAAAATTTAGAATTATGTATGAAATGTATCAAGATTACAAAAAAGTTTATTATATTAGTAGTAAAATGTATTATAGTCCAACAGAATTTCTAGAAAATAGACCAATTTATGTAATTGATACTACAAAAAATCCAACAAATATTTCAAGTTCAAAAAATGATATTATTATTAATGCAGATTTTGATTATGATATTGTAGCTACTAGTAAAACAAATTGTTATATTATTATTATATCTTAAAAATTACTTGAATATAATATAATCAAAAATGATATTACTGAAATTAATTAGAATGAATTATTACTATTTTAGTCAAATTTATTGAAAAAATACTACTAAAATTTTAAATTACCTTATGAAAAGTCAACTATTAATTTTATTGAAAAAATACTTATAAAATCTGATAATTTTACTTGTTTTTAAAAAAAATTTATTTTGTAGAAAATTTAGGCATATTTGTTAAAAATTTCATTAAAATTGCATATTTTTTAAGACAATTTGACAAAAGCTGAAAATTGGCCAAAAAATGGCAAAAATATTGCATAATTGTATTAAAAAACTGTGAAATTTGTTTGATTTTTGATTGTCTCCAAAAGTGTCCTAGAAGTAACATGATACTATCTACTTATATATATATATATATATATATATATATATATATATATATATATACATATATATATACATATATATATACATATATATATATATATAAAAATTTTAATGACTATTATTTTTGGTCTCTGGGCACCTCAAAACGAAAAAGTAACATGGTCCCGGGCTTAGGTCTTTCCATGAGACCTATGGTAATAGCTTATTCCCTATGGGAAATTCGCTAAAATCTGGAACAATTAGGCGTACGCTATTGTAATATGTTTTTGTAATCTAAATATATAAAATATGTATATAATTATATGTAATTATATAATTATTTGTATATATATATATATATATATATATAAAATTATATACTACAAACCAAAACATATTATTTTAATAGGTTCAAACTGCAAAAAACCGAGTTCTTTACTATTATTTGAGGCATGTATAAAACGATTAGAAGAAATGGTGTTATTGAGTTTAGATGATATTTCAAAATTTTCCTCCTCCTACTTTAAAAATATTGGCTTAAAACATGGAACTTGAAGCAAGTTTTGTCTGTTTCATGAAATACTAATAAACACTATTATTTATTATTTGTTATTTACCAGCCACTTTGTATATTGTGCAAATACGTTTTGGAGTTTAAGTCAAAAACGAAAACAGGTCAAATATATTTTGTATCTATTCTATTTTTATATACAATTTCAGAACATTTATTTATTTATTTATTAAAGTACAAATTTTGATGTATAACACAGCGAAGGTGTAACATTGGAAGTAACCATAAATAATCCTATTCATACGTATTATTAAATACGTGCTTAGTACTTCCGTACAATTAATACATGTAAACTTAATTTGAAACCTTACATGAAGCAATCTTTGAAACGATTCCTTTTTGAATTATGTCAGAGCCAAGAGGGGAGACATAGACTGATTCCCTAAAGAAATTTATTGAGCTCCCCAAAGCTGAGACACTTGATATGCATTACTCGCTGATTGTCTCTTTATTCACTCCTAATTACAATCCTGCACCGAGCCACCTGAGAGTAAGCTTTCGGGGTTCTCTCCTCAATAACATGCGGATTTTAAATAATAGCTGTTTAAAAATAATATTTTAGAAAAACCCGTAAAAAATCCAACATGTAAGTAAAAACGCCAGTGATAACAATCAAAACAGAAAATTATATAAAAAACAGCAAAATACTTAATGTTTGTAAAAAATATTATAAGCCAAATGTACTAAAGGTATTATGAGTCATAATCAGCAAAATTATTAGTATAGAAAATAGTATTATATAGATTTAACATTATATTAAAGGCAAGTTTTAAGAGCAAGAACAATTATAAAACAAAATTACAAGCAAGTATGAAACAGTCAAAATAATTTAGCAGCACAAACAAACCTGCCCAGTCACTCCTAAACTGTTAAAATCTATTTAATAATTTAAAATGTTATTTGAAAACTAATATTATGATTGAATGAAGCTCCCAAATGAAATTGCCTTAATATCTCAATAACTAATATTAATATATTACAATATTATTACGATGTTGTCCACTATTAACCCTCTACGGAGTTGGCTTTGGTGCCGCAAACCATATATCAAACCCCTCCCTTCCAAATGTTGTTTTGCTTCAATGATACATTCCTATCTAAAAACATAATATATTGCTCTGGGTATGTCATGGCCTAATTGAGCACTATCTCAGTTTATATATCAATATAGTCGTTAATATTATTGACAACAAAGCAGTACTTAGGTAGGAAGCTATTGTATGTTTGCTATTTTAGGGTTTATTAAGGAAAAGTTTTAATAACTTTATTTTTAATCATTAACCGTTTTAAGAGTTATCTCTAGCTTCGGGATGGTTTAAAATGCCACGAATTCCAAAAAATTAAGATAGAAAAAGTATCGAGATGCTAGAAAATATAGTATTATAATAGGATTAATATTTATTTATATAAAGCATGAAAACCTATTAGGCTTTCAGCAAGTATAAAATTTCACACTGCATTCCGAAAAAACCCCAAACTAACTGACCTACCCTTAGGATTGTTTGTTGTTTTGTTATGTTATAACCTGTTATTTTATATTTTATATAATATATCAAATTTTTTAACCTATTGTAGGCCATTGGCATAACCTAATCCTAAGGATAATTATAATTTTCACCTCACTGAATGTCGAGTTGATTGTAAAATACCTTTCAGATACAAGAAGTAACACCCCTTTAGAATGTGAGATGTATATTTTTAAATAATAATTTTAGGGACTGTTAAAAATAAGTTTAAATAAGAATTCTTATGAACAAGTAAAAAATTTTAAAATAGCTAAAATATCCTTGAACATTACGTTCGCTTCTGTTCGGAACTGCACTTGCGATTTGCTGTCTGCCTCGCCTGTACATTATGGAGTTGAGGGAGTGTTGATCCCATATCAGACAAATTACGGTTTATCGTTCGATGATGGGTTGTTTATAGATCTATTTGGAAATCCATTGTTAAAACTTAACAGTCATTATCTTGAAAAGTGTTGGATTATAATATATCTTTAATTCAAATATTATGTATGATTGTTTACTTACTATACCACCATAAAATGTGTCTGATGCATAAATGTTTTTCATTGTATATTAAAACTATTATTGATGAACTTTAATTTCATTTATAAAAAATGGCTTTAAAACTGTGATTTCTTTATGTGATTAATACTTAATTCATAAAAATTGTATTTAGAAAAATTTGTAGAAGAAAACGTTATTACAAAATTTAGTATAAAACAGATAAACACGAACATTGAAACTTTTTAATTTTGTTTGATATTCCATTAATCAAAATAAATAAACATGTAAATAAAGCATGATAGGGAATTTTAACCAATTTATGTTAGAGCTTAATCACATATGATAAATCTGCCTTGAATATATTTACAGATATTATAGAATAACCATTTATTCTTTGAATAATTGTTTCATTATGATGTATTCACATTAAATAAACTTATTACCCTGTGTGTTTGAACAATTGTAACTTATTTACAGTATTAAAATTTGATATTAATGTTCATAATGATTGTTAAACTTTTTGTTAATTGTAGACATTGAGGGATTATTGTATTATGTATTGCAGATCTTATAAAATGTTCATAGACTTTGAGTATAACATAAACATTTAAAATTTTCTACAGAAAACTAACTCTAAACATTTATAGGCCTACTAAACCTAAAGGAATCAAAATATGTATCCTCGCCAAAAATGTGGCCAATGACATCACAATAAAATGACCTTTGATCATTCTACCAAAAGGACATTTCAATACCAGGCCATAAACAAAATCTCATTTCTGTAATATCGAATCATGTCTTTGAAGTTCTACAAGGTAATCTTCTTCTCTTGACATGTTTATTGTGAAAAATGAAATATGAACATTTCAGAGCTCGTGTGGACAAAGCTTCTACATCTACTCGACCAAATTTTATCCAGTGCAATTTGTCCGTTTAACTGTTAATTTCACGGCGTTTCCGTAATCAATATACCACTAAATAAATTGATTTTATATACAAAGCGATAAACTTTATTTGCTCAGTTGTAAAAATAATTTGGTTTTTCTGTTATATAATTGCTGCAAATAAAAGTATTGAATTAAAAAAAATAATAGTTGAAAATCTTTTAGTAGGCTAAAATTTCAAACAAATTCCGTATTCAGAAAATCCCTTTTGCAAACACACATCAGAATGTCACGAATGTGCACTATTCATATTTTGTAACCCAAAGCTAGACACTCAAACATGTTAGTCGATGCGTGAGAGGGATGTCCCAGCCGATCAACTGGTGAACTGTAGAGTCAACAACAATCAGCTTCTGTGGTACCTCACATATCGGCTATCTGATATCCATCGTCCCCTCACCCAATACTAAACTATGGGGAGTCTGAGCACGGGTTGAATTCAACAACAACAGCACAGTCATCGGTAGGAAATTTTAAAAAGGTTTTGAGTCTTAAGTGATTTGAATTTATTGGATGCAAAAAATTGGCCTTGAGCAACTATTATTATATACGTTATATTCATTCGATTCAAATGGTGAGCGTCAAATATTTGAGCCAGGGTACAATACAATGAGGTACGTAAAAACTGCGCGTGTCTTCTATTGTATTTGTTGCCATAAACCTAATTTAGACCTATGTTGAAATAACCTAAGAGTTAGTTGAGGAAACATTGTTAAGGACACAAGAAATAAAATATCCATTAAACGATGAAAAATATTTCAGCTAACAAAAGAAAACTTTTACTATAACAAAATTAAGGAGATACAAAAAACCAGTTTTTTTTCTGATGCATCATTCTTAACTTATAGGCTACTATCATAAAGCATCATTTAGAAAAAAATATCATAGGTTATACACTATGTTTAACTTATAATAATGTAAAACTTACTGTAATGTTCTACTATGTACTATGTTATCTAACTTTTTAATCTATTTTATAACTGTAGGCCTATACTTCAACAGTTTTCTTTCTAAATATTGTTATCGAGTTGTCTCAGTTGTGCAAGTCGTATGAACTGCAGTTTGCACAAATTTGTTTCTCTATCTCGCTCGCTCAGAGCTCGCAATTGCGTCGTTTCCCGCTTCGGAAGTGGCTGCGAATGTGAAGCGAGCGGGTTTCATTTTATTTTACCCTCCTTCAAAATAAATTCTTTCATTTTCAAGGGTGTGGAAATTATTTAGAGAAGGCAGGCTTATTCAGCTTAATAACAACTAAGTAAAGTGGTGGAAAGTTCAGGAAAATTGTCTCAAAACAGATAACAAAACAGGTCCTCTTCCACAAGGAGGTCTAAAGTACGCTTTAAAAGGCCGTATGAAAATAGGAAAGACATTTGCTTAAGACTACAGCTTTTAATCCCACAACTTTTAACCTAATTGATTGACAGGCCATATTTGACATATTTTATAGTGTTTGAAGGATTTTCGTACTATTAAAAAGATGTTTTAATATTTTAATAGTATTCGTATAAATAAGTACTTTTAGTGTACAATTGTTTACAGTGCTTTGCTTTTTAACGCTACATTTCTACATCAATTTGTATGAGAACAAAAAATTAAACAAACTTTAATTCGTTAATTTCATTTCTGACCTATACCTCCGTAATACGTGTAGACAAGATTGGGTATGGGACCCGTCATGGGATTAAAATTTTAGTCGAAGATGACCTTGTCCAATCAGGAAGTTAGGCTATGGTTAAATGGTTAAATAGTGATTGGATGGGTTCTGGAAAACATAAAATTAGGATAACTCGAGTATTTTATAATAGCACATGTCGAGGAGATTTTTTTCAGTTCGTTCAGAAATTTGTTAAATTCCACAATTTCTTGAATTTGCTTTGAAGCTTCAAAAAACTTAAAGCTGTTATAACCAGGTGTTGTGTTAAAACGTTTCGATCGTTGATTGCATGATTTACATTATGCTTTCTGGTGAAATATTGATGAGAATGGTGCTGTATCATATTGTTGGCTTTTGCATATAGAACTGCTTCAAATAAAAAGAAATTTACCGTTGTATGAATTTATTTATACTAAAGTCTCTAATCCTAAGCCCAGAAAAGCATCTGATTGCTTTTTTAAATGAAAATGCGGTTTAAGTTCGTCTTGCTTGACATGCCCCAAAGCATTATTGAGTATCTTAAATTACATTCTATTAAACTATAGTATACCAGTTTTTACAAGGAAAATTATTAAAAACTATATATTTCTTAAAAGAGATTTGAAGTTGAAGCTAATTCATCAAGGGCTCTTCCCATCTGAGACCATCGTCCAATTTTTGGGGAAATAAGTTCGGGTAGTAATCGACCCATAAGGCATATACTTTTACAGAACGGGCGTTCACTAACGGTCAGTTGTTAGTCTCCTTTTCATGGGGAAGATGAATATACTTATTTCTATTATGGTTTCGACTGTAACGCTCCTTTTTATCGCGACCTACTTAACCGATTTTTAATATAGAGGTGTCATTTTAAAACTTATGGTGTAGCGCGTGGGCGAATGATGATTAAAATGTGATTTCGTGTTGGGTTTCGCCCATTGGCCATTGATTTATTTCTAGAGGGCGCTTTAAAATGTTGACCAGCTTTTAATACAAGATTTTTAATGTGAATTGTAATTTAACAGCTGATTACCTTCAGATGAATTTTAAAGCCAGATATTGTCGGGAGATGACTTGTTGGCCACTTAGGGGGTTGGGGGGCGAGGGGAAATTTACATTCGAAACCTACCGGTCATTTGGTTAACTAAGGAATGAAAACAAACTTAGATTGTACTATTCTACATGAACAATTTTTGCTAAAAAAAAGTAAACAATTATCTTTGTTGAGAAACCAGCTATAGTAGGATTCACGAAAATAGTCCGATGAGAGTCGATACATTGTTGCCAAATTTATTCTGAAACACATTTTATACTGGTATAACACATGACAATCATAACCAGAAATGACAACATTGCAGGGCGAGAGGGGGTGAGGGGGACACAGCTGTTTAAATTTCCATCGGACTATTTTCGTGCATCTTACTATAGCCTAATTCAATGTAGTGAAAGACAGCTGACTGCAAAATAAAAGAAAACATAGGGAAGCTGTATGTTTTTGGTTTTGTTGACAGCTTAACATATGGTGGAATAAAAAGAAATAAAAAACAAAAAGCAAATTGTTTTGGCCAAAGGCATGCTTCAGCTTCCCCCTCACCCCGCAACCCCCTCACTGGCCAACAAGTCATCTCCGGACAATAGTAACCAAAAATAGATCTCTATTTTAATCTATTTTAGATCTCTCTTCATTATCAACATTCACGTACTGTATAGATGAGTTTCTCTCATACAGAATCATAAAATGTGGAGTTTGCGCACGGGCCCCATTGTAGTTTTATAATGGTGTGAAATTTAATTTCCAAATTAATATCAAATTTTTAGTCAAATGCTAATAGAATGAAAATAAAATTTCCTGTCAGATTGCATAAATGCAGCGGAGCAGCAGATGTCCCCAGTCGAATTTAAAATAAAAAATTTCGTCAATTTGCTTCTAATTGTCAAAACGTCTTTAAATAGATGCTTACAATAAAACGCTTTCATCACTTGTTTTGCAATTATTATTGCAAGCACGCCAAGTAAGATTTAGCTCATCCCTTCTACAAGAACATATTACATCTCTAAATCGATATGGAATTTTGCGAGCTCTAAATTGAGAAATATTGCTACTTAGGTAGGGTATTCCCTACACAAAGTTATTATCCGTTGTCAATTTATTTCACGTCTTTGAGCCTTACATCTTTACCAGCTCATATTATCATTGAAGCAGAATAGAAAATTTAGAAATCTTCAATTCAAATTCCATCATGCTCAAATGTTGTAAAAGAACAAATAAGATAATTATGGTTTTACTCAGTTATACGAACTGTATTTATCGATTTAAATTTACCATAATTTTAAATTTCGAATATATTTTTAGACAACGCAATTAAAATATAATGGTAATCTTCAAATTAAAGGCGCTTCATAGCATATCAAGCTTTGCACGCTATTCGAGTCTAAACACAAATAAAGTAATAAAACAACACAAATGCAACCAGCCCAAAGCCCACTGCACTCTACATTGAGCACTCTTCAAATAACTACACCGCAATGTTTTGTTGCAAATGCATCCCAACCAAGCATACTCTTTAATTGGATCTTTTCGAAACCAAACTTAGATAAAATCTCTCATATTCTGCTCACCTTTCAGCTGTACAGTTTAATAAATGATTATATTATGAAGACTAGTAATTTGTTTAAGTTCCAATCATACATTTATTGGTTTAAAAGAAAGAAGAGCGTGAGTCTAGAATTAATTTAAGAATTGAATTAAAACACCTTTATTTGAAATGTTAAGTGTAGGCTACAAGATTTCATATATATATATAAAAAAAAAACAAAAAAAACTAAGACAAAAAGGCTATAAATTATAAAATATTTTTTTTATTTTAATTTTAACTAAGGAATTATCTTACGGAGTTCAAACACAATATATAGCCTTGTATTCAGAGTCATACAATTACTTATAGAAATAAAAATATTCAGAAATTAAAAACAAACGTTTACAACACTCAAAAATACATTTACACTGTAAAATACAATCAGTAAATATATAAAAAGATGGAAAATTTCAATTTATTTCAACCGGGCACTCCGATCATCATCAGGACCAAAGAGAATGACAGAACAAACATGGCTGACAATAATACAAAAGACAATATTACGTCAGTCACATGACTTCCTTTACTGCTATTGGTCAAAATTGTAACAATGGAGAATCAAAGTGTACCGTACGAAAAAAAGAAAATAAACAAACAAAATGACCGATAAAAATCAATAAAATAAAATACAAAAACATGCAGAAGTAAAATACAAGTAACTAAATACAAAATGCATTATAATTGCATATATGTTACAACCCAACACCACACTATTAAAAAGATTACACTTCTATTAAATATATTGCAAAAAGAAAATGAAGTAGGTAGTATATCTGAAAAACTCTAAGTGGTAAATGTGACCAAGTAGTTTAACATTTTACAAATTTTTGTAGTATCAACTATCCATAGTATTGCATATTAAGGAAACGGTGTTTAATGCAGGAGCGCTTTCCCGACAGCAACTTGAGAAAGACGAGAAGCCGAGAGCACTCTTGCAATAACTCTACGCAAAAGTGTCATCGCCCGCCATAACATACATATATGGCAAGACATTTAATATCCCGCGTCGTCCTGATTGACTGCTAAGCTTGGGACCAGTCAACATACATATACAGTCAACATATAGGGCTCTATACTAGGCCCTTTCCTCTTCATTGAGTCGATTAATGATCTCTATTACAATGTGGCTGGCAGTGTGCTCCTATATGCGGATGACACAACCCTTTTTTCTAGCAACGCAGACTGTTGTATTTCCGACATAGACGTCCAAGAGATGCTGGAAGTCGCATCAGCTTGGTTCCAAAAGAACAAGCTGTCTTTAAATGAAGCCAAAACCCAGGCAATCACTTTTAGCCTCTGCCGGGAACTAGATGGGAATGAATCTGTCAAACTGCTGGGCTTTGCACTTGACCCTCGGCTTAACTGGAACAACCACATAAGAGTCTCTACGTGTTAAACTCAGCAGAGTAATTTACCTCCTTAGGAGACTTAAGACTGACATGCTTTATGAATTTGTCCTTTTAGCTTATCACTCTTTTCTTTCAATCACATATCTTGTATGGAACCAGACTCTGGGGTCATTCGTCCAGAGTTCACAAGGTCCTGCTGTTGCAGAAGAAGGCTGTCAGGGTCCTCTGCGGAGCCCAGCTGCTGGAACATTGCAAACCTCTGTTCATACAGCACGAAATAATGACTGTTTTTAGTGTATATGTATACCAATGCCTGTTAGAAACTAAGAAGCAAGAGGTAAATCTCGCCCAAACAATTAAATTCATGGCTATGGCACTAGAAACCAGTTGAATGTACATCTATATAAAATATAATTCCGTAAGCGAATCGGTCCCCACGAAATATCTCGAGTTAGAGGAAAGATAGGGTAACGTATGATGGCTCATTTTAAAGCTTGAGGGCCAAGGACGCAAGGAAAAATACCAGAATTATCAAAAGTTACCTGGGCTTCGCCCCATTGGACCTTAAAGTTCCAATGTTAATCTAATGGAAGAAGATTTTTCGATCTACACATGTGTTTAAGCAGATGTTCCAGTGTTTTATCATAAACTCAGCTGGTTATTGAGCAGATTTTGGAGTTAAGATAACCTCATAGTTAAAACTTTTAAAATTGGAAATGCACTATAAAAAAGGAGAACACCAATAGTCATCAACGGATTATGGATTCACAGGAGATTTCATCTTCGTGATCCCATCTATGTCGGAAATAGGAGTAGAATAATTAATATATATATATATATATAGCATAAAAAATAAAAAAATAAAAAAGGTTAAAGTTTTATTACACGTGGCATGGTTGATATAATGGTTAATTGTCTTACTCAGTGCAATATAGTTTAGTTATTACGTTACTGCTTTCTACATTGGCTATTAATAGATAGAGTCGAAGAATTGAATCTTTTTGTTCAGTGTTTGTTTATTTTTGACTGAATCATTATATGTAAACTACTAACATTGGATAACGTCCATAAGAGGAATATTTTGTTTTGGCTTTATACATTCTCTGCTTTTTTTCTTTACGTAGGTGGTAGGGAAATAATAAACGCCCGTTAACCCATAAAGAAGGGGAGTTTTTTTTTTATGTAAATGATAGTGTGCGAAAACTAACAATATATCAATCAGTGTTCTACTTCATTGACGAACAGACAAAATAGACTACAATCGATGTATGAGGGACGTCGGTGGCACGGAGCGTAAGGTGGCATGGGGGCACGGGGAAGACATGGAAGAAGTAGGGTAAATGGTGGGGGACACATGAGGGCACGGAGGTACGGAAAGGGATGGCGGGGATGGCAGCAAGGGACCACGGGGAGTACAGGGGAGTTCGGGGAAATGGGGGCACGAAGGGTATAGGTGGCACTGGAGACAGGGGGGCATGAGGGGCTCAGTGGAGGCAAGGGCTACATAGGGGCACAGGGAGAAGCATGAGGGTACAAAAGCATGGAGGGTGCGGAAGCAAAAAGGGCACTCTGATGAGGCATGGGGATGCACTGGGGCACGTGGCGGTGGGGGTGATTCGGCACAAGAAGCATTATGGGCGTCGGTGGCAAAAGGGGTAGATGGGTATGGGGGACACGGTTGCTACGGGGAGCAACGTTGGGCATGGGGGTACGGAAGCATAGCGTGCCCGGGGGCACGTGGGAGCGGTAGTTGGAAGGCACAATGGACAATAGGGGCGTCGGTGCCACAAGGCACGGGGGGCAGATGAATACTGGGGAGGCTTAGGGGACATCGAGAGCATGGGGACCACGGAAAGAACGGTGGGCAAGTGGGCAAGGGAGTACGTGGGTGCGGGGGTATGGGGCACGAGGGTTGTCGGTGGCACGGATGTTGGTTGGGCATGGTGGGCATTGGGGAGGAATGAGGAACATAGAGGGCACGGGGATGAACTGCGGGCATGTGGGCAAGAGAGAATGAAGGGTACAGGGTTACGAGGGGGCAAGGAAGTACAGGGTCATGGTTTTACTCGGGCCCCGGAGCATAGGAGGTACAGGAAACACGGATCAGGAGAGGTGAACGGGAGCACGGGGAGCCATGGGATCACGGCGACTCGGCGAGTGTGGGAGGATGGGGGACTTAGTGGTCCAGGGCGAAGGTTTGTACAGTATTAATGGGCTTATTTTGTATTGAACTATTTTATTTATTTGAGTTACAAACTCATCATGAACATGTTTAAGGTTAAAACTATTTTTAACCTTAATAAATAAGGTTGTATAATACCTTTTACTTTGTTTGGTAGCATAATAGTGCAATAATCTTTCCTTTTTTCCACATAATAGACTACTGTATTTTAATACAGGGGAAATTATTAGTAAATTACTGATTTGATACCGCCAAAAAGTTTCGTCAAAATTATTAATTATTTTATTAGAAAACCCAAACGTTTAAATTCACACTACAGCTTGAGACAAATACAGTAGTTTTAATACTGCAAGGAGGTGATAAATTGAAACTTATTTTTGTGGAAATCACCATTTTGATTTTTAGGGGCCTTTGCCCCTATACTCCACTAGTATGAATAGATTTAGGTTAAGTAAATCACTAAACTGTTTCCCTTTTGCAGGCATAAGGTTTTTTAATGCCTTACCGTTGTGGGTGAGGCAACAACTCCCAAATTTTAATATATTTGCCGGCACACTGAAGTCATGGTTTTTGGCCAACCCATTGTACAGTATACAAGAGTTATGGGATGCGGACCCTAGACAACTTGCCTAATTAACCTGGTATAAACATGGACTCTTTATCCTGTGTGCATTTTTATTTGATTTGATTTACTTTTTATTTTTTTCAATTTTTTTAATTCTTTATCTTTATTTATTTATTTATTTATTTTGGCTTTTTTGTGCATGGTGTGAAATTATAATAAGTTTACACAGTTTGAACATTTGTTTTTGTGAGTCAAGAGGAGCATGACTGCATTTGTATATTAGTTTTAAGACTTACTTAGCCTAGTACTAACGTTGTCTGGCTCAATAAAATCATTTGAATCATTTGTATCAACTTAGTTATTAGTTCTTGGCAGTTCTTTCTGGCAAATCTTGATGTTTTTCCACGGTAGAGATGTTCAAGGATGGAGGAGAGCTGGGTGTCACCGTGACAGGACGAGAGTCAAGTCAGGTAAGGTGGGATTTGGTAAAAACATTTGTCCACAAGATATTTTTTGAGCTCTTGTTTCAATTTTTTATATTGTTAATCTGGGCTATGTTGAGAGAAAGTTGTTTAAGTAGCTAGAGACCTATGTATTCTGGTTTTTTCATAAGCTTTAGATTATGATGACCGGAAGGATTAAAATTACGATTTCTGGTGTTACAAGAATGCTGATGAACGGTGATTTGTTTGTGTTCAAGTACCTGAATGTTCGCTTAGCCTAGTCGGATAGTCTACGAATATTTAAGCCATAACGTTAGTGGAGTCTTCAAACGACTCCACTTTCACAACCTCTACCATCAGAAAAATACAATTCCCAGTTGCAGGAACAATAGATTTTTATTCATCTTCCTTTGCAGCCTTCAAGAGAAGGGTACAGAAGCTGGTGGACTCCGATGATGACGTCAACTAAAAAAAAGACATGTTCATCTTTATCATTTTGCTTTTATTGTAATGGCATGTTTATATATAGGTATTTATAATGTTGTTATTAAATTGTTATTAATTTAAATGTTTTAGGTTATGTTAAGTTATGTGTAAGTTATAAAAAAAATGTACTTGTTATTGTTATATTTATTTATTTCTATTGTTATGTACTTCAATATTTATTCTTGTTATTGTCAATTTATGTTTGTAGTTTTCGTTAATTCATTGTTGTTGTTATTGTCATATTTATTGCCAATTTTTAGGCCTAGGAATTCTGTAATGTAAAATATTGTATTGTGTGCACTTTCTCAGTCATTGCTTACTACTGTTATGTATTGAGTATTTAATTTTAATGTCTTAGAATTTTTTCGTTCTCAAATATTGTATGATCTGTTGCACCTTTAGCATGTTCAATTTAACATTGTAACTAAGCTTATCAAATAATATTGTAAATGGTGTTTGCCGTGGAAAACAAATAAATAACATAATAAGATGATAACATAAGATAATATGTTTTGAAAGTTTTTGAATTCATTCTCATGTTGATGTCCATATTAAAATCGCCTACTGCCGGTTTTCTTTAGCTCTTCAAAAAAGATAAGTATCTAATGCTTGGAAAAACATATTAAAACTATTGTAGTTTTTATGAGGCCTATAGATTACTATACAGAGGAAACCAAACTCATTCATTACTTATCTAACTTCATAGATTAAAAAAATTGAAGAAACCGAGAAAGTCCTTGAATTAGCTGTGGAATAGGCTAAATCCCTGTTTTATGTAAATAGCCGTGCCACCTCCAAACCTGTCGTCACGGCAGAAGGAACTGCATAACATGTAGTTTTCAAGAGAAATATTTTATAAATTTGAGAGATTTTTCTGTTCGTGTTCAGTAGGCCTAACTAAAATACATAGGGGAACTCGGGGCGTAATGGGATACTTAATGTTAACATTACCATAAAATATACAAAGGGTGTATTAAATACTTAATAAAGGTATAAAACAAAACTTTATTTCGTTAAGAACACAATGGTATGATTGTTAAATGTTTAAATGTCTCTTTTCAATTTTTATTTTTAAATAATGCTTACCTTTTTTCCTTGGGGCAAAAAAAATGAATGAAAAAAAATGAAATGGGGCAAGAAAATGCCCTTGGGGCAGAATGGGATACGGTAAATTTTGAAAGAAAAATTAAATGAAGGGGAAAGTTAAGTGTCAACCAAATTGAAAACTTAAATATGACCTTTAATTGAAATTTTAAATGTAGTAATCACTTTTTCAAGCTTCATCAAAACTCCGAAAATTATATTATTGCAACACAATCGAATCTCTCTAAAATCAATGTTAAACTGACACATGCTACTGTCAAAATTCACAAATTAATATATCTTCTTCACTATTTACCACTGAAAACAAGTTTTGAGCCCCTTAAAAGGACACCTGACAAGCGATGCAACACCCATTTGAACTTGAGTAAAATTCGCCGCAGCAGAGGCATTCAGCATCATCTTCGTTTTCATCAGAATTCTTGTCACAGTCCTCTGAATTTGTCTTCTTTGGATTTTTTCATTGCCGGTTCAAATTTAGGTTTCTTAATTTTCCCAAACTCTTTGGTAGGGTAGTTTCTAAAAAAAGGCGTTTTGAAACAGTCATCCTTTTGCTCACAGTCTTCTCTTCTCTCTCTTTCTTTCTGTGTTCATTTCCTGTTCTATATTTTTAAGTTTTCGTCCCATTTTTGTCCATCAGTTTTCGTCATGTAATTCCTGACCATCTGTTACAGTAACACGAAAATATTTAGAATTTTTTTCAATGAAAATATATTGGTGCAGAACGGGATACCATCCCATTCAGCCCCATGCCGTTCCACCCCAACAACACATTTTAGATTATGATTCCATGCTGGGTTCTTAAGACGTTTAATTGACCTTTAAACATGACTAGACTGTAGCTAAACAAGCATACTTTATGAATATATCTTGGTAAATGATATATACATATTAGTAAAAATATTACCTTACCCCAAAAATTGCTAAAAGTTGTAATATCTTGAGCAAAAACATGGGTCACAATAGTTCACCAGCATTGCACGTTCCAACCAGAACAAAGATGGCCGCAACACCTTCCACTTTAGTAGTTCCAGCCTTCAGAAGTTAGTTAAACGGTTCTCCACCAGGTTACAGCACTTTACAACAAATAAAAATTCGTTATCCCGTTGTGCCCCGCTATCCCGTTGTGCCCCGACTTCCCCTAAGATTTTCTTCTTCTAAAAAGACTTAGATTTAATCCTTTTTTTGAAAAAAGGCCTTGCTTAACATTCAGATGTACTATTTTCAAAAAGCCTGATGTTTTAAAAGAATGTTTTCGAGGTTTCGGTTTACAATCTTATCTTATACTCTAAAACAAGCTCCGTTTGTCCGGGCAAAGTTTTTTTTCGCTCCAAGGATTTTTGATTTTTGATTGAATATGGGGGTTTTGGCCACCAGAAATCGATTGGAGCTGGTCCCATAGCTGGGAAAAATCCGGTTTTCGTGCTAGAGCCCTTCAAAGACCCCATGTTATCCATATGGAGATTTTTAAGTTGAACATAAATCAGCTGATAACTGTAGATAAAATAAGCCAATGTGTTACATCTTTAACCAGTGGTTTTAGGAAAATCATACCAATGTGCAGCAAAACTTCCGCCTGGCGAGTGAGCGGAGCGAACGAGCTTTGTGTGTGAAACGAAAGTAATAATATTTCCGAGCTTAAGCTCGGTCCCCCTGGTACTACTCTAAAACAAGCTCCGTTTATCCGGGCAAAGTTTTTTTTCGCTCCAAGGATTTTTGATTTTTTTATTGAATATGGGGGTTTTGGCTACCAGAAATCGATTGGAGCTGGTCTCATAGCTTTGAAAAATCTGGTTTTCACGCTAGAGCCCTTCAAAGATCCCATGTTATCCTTATGGAGATTTTTTAATTGAATAAAAATCAGCTGATAACTGTAGATAAAATAAACCAATGTGTTACATCTTTAACCTGTGGTTTTAGGAAAATAATACCAATGTGCAGCAAACCTTCCGCCTGGCGAGTGAGCGGAGCGAACGAGCTTTGTGTGAGAAACGAAAGTAATAATTTTACCGAGCTTAAGCTCGGTCCCCCTGGTACTAAGATGTTAATTTAGCATTAGGCCTATTGTCATATGATGTACTAAAAACTGTCTTTAACTTTGTTAAGAGAATCTGCCACTAAGGATTAAAGAACATCCTTGCCATTTATGCTTAAGTGGAGTCCATGTCTCCTAGTATGATGTTGACTAGAAAGAGAGTAATTAACAGTACCAACCCAACCTAACACAGAGTTCCCCAAGTCTCAAACGGGTATACATCACATCATTATGTTTTCAACTAGTTTTGCTGTTAAGTCAGGATATTTCTGACATGGAAGCTGTGTAGCCGCATGTATGATATGATAATCAAGTAACAACCAAGATTAGCATGATAAAGCTGTGCCCACCGCATGACACGGTGACGACAGTGTCACAGCTGTTGTCAATCAGTGCAAAATATAGTCCAAATTCACAACTTGCAATATTTTAACTTATTTATTTATTTATATTTTATTTATTTATTTTACGGTATAACAATTTTTTACAATATTTTAAGAGTGAGACACAACAAAGACTTAAAATGGTGTTACATACTTAAGAATTTGACAACCATATGCTACTTCAGTATTATAATAATTAAGACAATACCTTGAATGATACAAGTGAAAATGTGCATCAATAATTTAAATGAATAACATACAACAAATTAGGTGACCATTAGTAATGTAAAGTTTAAATAGTGGTTATAGGTACTACTTCGTTTTGACTTGATACCAAATTAAAATATGAATTAAAAATATTTAAATAGTTAAAACTTAATAATCGCCCAGAAGAAAACTGTTCATTATATATATATATATATATATATATATATATATATAGGTCTATATAATTCTCTACAACCCACTAAAGTATGAGAGAAACTCTCCATGGTGGAATCTAACTAAATATACCTACACACAGATCATCATTTATATTAGTCATAGTATGTCTTTTATATTTCAAGGTTACTTTTGATTATTGTAATTTTTTACTTAAGTTACTAAATTCTTGTATTTTAAACTTAGGTTGAGTGATATAGAGGACTATATAGTCCTAACTATGCCTAAAAAATAAAGCATTTGTTATTGTTATTTTTTCTCAAATAATACATTTAAAATAATTTTTTATTACTCTTAGTAGTTGAGGAGACGTGGGCTTATTACAACGACCTGAAAACTAGGCCTGAAATACTATGTCTTTAAAACTAATTTTCTCTTCAATGTGTTGTTTAAAAATTCAATTACACTAATGTAACCAACATTAGATTACATTTGTTACTGTTCTTACGGCAGCTACTAATAACTTCATCTAACTTATTTAACAGGTATATGAATACCTGTATCAGAAGCATAATCTATTAAAATAGCGTTTACTGTACCGGTTTAGTTGGACAGGTTTTGTTTTTATACACAAAACAAATGACCTGATTGTCACAATCCATCGATTGTTGGAAATACAACAAAGTCTTTGATAAGTGTGGCATATCCCCACTCGGCCATCACAGCAGAACAGGTTCTGAGCCTGGTATCAACCTACCATGGTGGTCAACCTCCTGTGGGGCACCAGACATTAAGTAGATTAGCCCAGTTATCACTGTAAGCCCATCCGTCTGGCTTAATCTCATTCATGCTTAAGAGGATTGGAGTTCCCTACCACGATCTATAATTATTAAAATTATGTGGTTGCAAACTTAAACTCAACAGTCTCTAAAGAATTTGCTAATTATAATTCCTAAAATATTTTTCTAGTTTTTACGTCTGATGTAAGTTAGTATAAATTGAAATAAAAGTGCTGGAAGCTGTTTAATTTTGATACCCAAGCAGTTAAGAAAGTACAAACTTTACATAATGTATTTTATTTAGTTCAGTTAATCATTTAACAGAATATAATATATTCCTAGTAATAATTAATTACCTAGTACATAATTAATTTAGTTCACCAATCATAATGGGGATGAGAAGTAAAATACGGAGTTTAGACATATATAGCTATCGGAACTTGCGAGAAACCCCTTCATTTTTAAACTCTCAGTCCAAAAAGTCAGTCAGTACTCTACAAAACAAGAGAACAGTTTCGACATATAAAAATTGTTATAAACAATGTCATCTAAAGAGCTTAAAATAGACATTTATAGGTTTTCATCAACACTAATTTTTTATAAGCTTTTTTACTTAAGTCCTTTAGTACGTAGTTCGCTGTTTCGGTAAAACCAAAAAGAGTGTTTCACACACCTAGAACATAAACTTTCGGCCCTCGAATCATCTTATGCTCTCATGTAAGTAAAATTAATAGTTAATCGTCATCACAGTCCCCATCAAATCACCCCAGTGGATTAAAACGAGAATCTTTGTTTATGAAGATGATTAATGTTAAATTACAAAGAAATTGTCACATTTTTTGTGTTTATTTTAAAATATATAGAATGATGATGAAAGGCATTTCAGGGAAATCGGGAAAGGTTGTTAATATCTCTCAAACGTTTTAATGACCTCGACTTCAACTCGATCATAAAAAAGAATTGCGAGCCATGAAAAACACTGTCGGCCCTAGCTGCATAATATACTGTTTCGCATGGACGATCATGTGTTTTATAATGAAAGTACCGGTAAACCGAATTTAGTATTATTTTGTAACAAGTTACATAAAACGCCAACACTTAATATAAATAAATTAGAAGCTATAATAAACCGAATTCAATATAATTGAGTGAAAGCTCATAACCACATAAGTAATTATTACCGGTTGTGGTACAGAACTGCAATATACTTCGTCATGAAAACGAGCCATACTGATGGGTTTACAGTGATAATCTGAGCTAATCTAGTTATCGTCTAGTGCCCCACAGTAGGTAGACCGCCATCAACCAGGCTAAGTGCGTGATCCGCTGTGATGCCCGAGTGGGGATATGCCACGTTTATCACAGACGTATCTCTTTCGATCGATTGATTGCGGCAATCATTTGATTTGTTTTATGTTGAATGCCGTGTAATTGAACAGGTGTACTATAAGTCTCGAAAGTTTCCAAGTAAAGGAATAACACACAATGTTTAATAATAATATTCTAATTATTAGCAAACTATCCACAATAATAGAAATATGAAAATATCCAAAATGAAATGTCCATTTGTCTTACGAAATCAACATAATATTTTTTGATTAAGTTTCTCATCAACTTAGATTGCAATTTGTTACCAGGTTAACACAATCCAAGTTGAATTACAATGGTTCGGAAGGCTCTGTAGAGGACACGAAATTATATGAAGGTAAAGTGTATTATGCTTAGTAAAATATTACAGATGACAACACAAGTATATTTTAATTTAGAATTTGGTTTTTACAGTACCTGTTCTTTCCAGTTCTTGTATGTAATCATGTAGGATTACTGCAGTTTCGACATTTCTGTCATCATCAGATCCACAATTTGTAACATATAGCTCAGAATATCTTCGTCAATTAATTAAAAACAAAACACAAACACATAACACAGAAATACTGAAATAAATGGGACATAGTCAGGGTTGCTTCTTGCATGCTGGCCAGCAGGTATCAGACTGAATTTCCTTGTCTTGGCCACTAGATGAACTTTGTTTCCTTATCAGTTAAGTCTGGTACCATTGTTACCTTGGTTGTTCTTCATGATTGTATTAAATAAGGTGTGTGAACTGAATTTCAATTTTTCATTTAATAAATCTTGTTCATTATTTTTTGTAGCATTATAGATTTCATATTCCTCCAATGTGTTCATAAAATGTCCTTTGGGGCAAAAGTGTAGAATTTTTAAATCATTGTCAATATTGCTGTAGCTATGGCATTCATTAATTAAGTGTTCGGCAAATTTTGATTTTTGGTTTTTTACCGGCTTTGGAAGATGTTCGGAGTACCTTGTTTTAAAAGAACGGCCTGATTGTCCAATATAAAATTTGGGGCATTCTGCACATTCGACTTTGTAAACACCAGTGTGATTAAATTTATCTGTATTTCGATTGTTTATTTTTAATTGATTTTCCAGTTTATTGTTGGTTTTGGTTGATAGTATAATATTGTGTGCTGCTAATTCTTTCTTGAGGAGGTAATGTGTCTTATGGCTATAATTTGTAGAAATTTATTTCTTATTTCTTTCTAAGTTGTTGCTTTGGAGTACTGTAGATGCACGTTTTTTATTTATTTGTTTCTTTAGAAGTTGGTCGACCATTCCAGTTGTAAAGCCATTAGCAACAGCGATTTGCTTTATGATGCATAATTCTTTTGTGAAATTTTCATTGCTAAGGGGTACAGTAAGGAGGCGATAAATCATACTATTATAGGCTGCTGCTTTCTGTGACTGTGGGTGGTATGAAGTTGAGTGGATGGTTACATCTGTTGTGGTTGGTTTTCGATAAATTGAGAATTCCAGTTTGTCTGCTTTTTTCTCTAAAGTCAAGTCTAAAAAATTAATTTTGTTTTCATTTTCAGTCTCTAGAGTAAACTTCATGTGTGCATTGATACTATTCAAGTAATTGTTGAAAATCTGTAATTGTCTAGCATTTCCATTAAACAGTACAACTGTATCATCGACATAGCGATGATAAAAGATGATTTTGTCTTTGTGTTTATTTTGATCTGTAAAAATAAAATTATTTTCAAAACTGTTTAAGTAAGTAAACTTCTGAAAGTATCCCAGAAAGAGGGGAGCCCATGGCTAGTCCTTCACGTTGTAGGTAGTGGTTCCCATTAAAGTAAAAATAGTTTTGATTAATTGCTTCTCTAAGAAGGGTCATTAATTCATTTACTGTATCTGAATCTAGGTTAGAATTTGTTTTCAAATTAGTCTCCACAGTATTTAATGTCTCATTTACAGGTATGTTTGTATAGAGATTGACTATGTCGAAAGAGGCTAGAGTTTGGTGCGGTTTTACTGTTGTGTTTTTAATCTTATCAATTAAATCATAACTGTTCTTAACACTATGGTTGTTTTCAATTTTTAATTCTTCTCTCAAAATGTTTTCAAGTTTCTTAGCCAGTTTATAACATGGGGCACTGGTATAGTTAACCAGAGGCCTTATTGGGACGTTCTGTTTAAACAGAACGTTCTGTTTAAACAGAACGTCCCAATAAGGCCTCTGGTTAACTATACCAGTGCCCCATGTTATAAACTGGCTAAGAAACTTGAAAACATTTTGAGAGAAGAATTAAAAATTGAAAACAACCATAGTGTTAAGAACAGTTATGATTTAATTGATAAGATTAAAAACACAACAGTAAAACCGCACCAAACTCTAGCCTCTTTCGACATAGTCAATCTCTATACAAACATACCTGTAAATGAGACATTAAATACTGTGGAGACTAATTTGAAAACAAATTCTAACCTAGATTCAGATACAGTAAATGAATTAATGACCCTTCTTAGAGAAGTAATTAATCAAAACTATTTTTACTTTAATGGGAACCACTACCTACAACGTGAAGGACTAGCCATGGGCTCCCCTCTTTCTGGGATACTTTCAGAAGTTTACTTACTTAAACAGTTTTGAAAATAATTTTATTTTTACAGATCAAAATAAACACAAAGACAAAATCATCTTTTATCATCGCTATGTCGATGATACAGTTGTACTGTTTAATGGAAATGCTAGACAATTACAGATTTTCAACAATTACTTGAATAGTATCAATGCACACATGAAGTTTACTCTAGAGACTGAAAATGAAAACAAAATTAATTTTTTAGACTTGACTTTAGAGAAAAAAGCAGACAAACTGGAATTCTCAATTTATCGAAAACCAACCACAACAGATGTAACCATCCACTCAACTTCATACCACCCACAGTCACAGAAAGCAGCAGCCTATAATAGTATGATTTATCGCCTCCTTACTGTACCCCTTAGCAATGAAAATTTCACAAAAGAATTATGCATCATAAAGCAAATCGCTGTTGCTAATGGCTTTACAACTGGAATGGTCGACCAACTTCTAAAGAAACAAATAAATAAAAAACGTGCATCTACAGTACTCCAAAGCAACAACTTAGAAAGAAATAAGAAATAAATTTCTACAAATTATAGCCATAAGACACATTACCTCCTCAAGAAAGAATTAGCAGCACACAATATTATACTATCAACCAAAACCAACAATAAACTGGAAAATCAATTAAAAATAAACAATCGAAATACAGATAAATTTAATCACACTGGTGTTTACAAAGTCGAATGTGCAGAATGCCCCAAATTTTATATTGGACAATCAGGCCGTTCTTTTAAAACAAGGTACTCCGAACATCTTCCAAAGCCGGTAAAAAACCAAAAATCAAAATTTGCCGAACACTTAATTAATGAATGCCATAGCTACAGCAATATTGACAATGATTTAAAAATTCTACACTTTTGCCCCAAAGGACATTTTATGAACACATTGGAGGAATATGAAATCTATAATGCTACAAAAAATAATGAACAAGATTTATTAAATGAAAAATTGAAATTCAGTTCACACACCTTATTTAATACAATCATGAAGAACAACCAAGGTAACAATGGTACCAGACTTAACTGATAAGGGAACAAAGTTCATCTAGTGGCCAAGACAAGGAAATTCAGTCTGATACCTGCTGGCCAGCATGCAAGAAGCAACCCTGACTATGTCCCATTTATTTCAGTATTTCTGTGTTATGTGTTTGTGTTTTGTTTTTAATTAATTGACGAAGATATTCTGAGCTATATGTTACAAATTGTGGATCTGATGATGACAGAAATGTCGAAACTGCAGTAATCCTACATGATTACATACAAGAACTGGAAAGAACAGGTACTGTAAAAACCAAATTCTAAGTTCATATTCCAGTTCAGGGGCTAATTATAAAAATGTTCATATTTTAATACTTCTGTTTATATTTGATTACTCTCTGTTGGTAAATCAAAGGATTCAAATAAACTTAAATAAATCAAAAACAAAGTAATAAACTCCAACTTCTAGGTAATCAAATGTATACTAAAAACCTACCAAAAACTTGTACAACAGAGAAAATCTCAGTTAAAATGAACGTGTGTTCAAAGTTAATCTACTAAAGCATCTGAAAATGTAAACATCAACAAAACAATTAATATGTTTAAATTAAAGTATTTCAACAACTGCACTTTTTCATAAGGTCTATTGAGGTGAGTTTAGACCAGAGTGTGGGTAACCAAAAGTCGCCAAATTATATTGGTATTTCTCAATGGTTAAAGTTAACTGTTTTTAGTAGATTTATCTTCAAGATTACCACAGAATCACTCGGCAGACTGCAGGTATCTAACCTTTTATATTCGTCTAAGTGATTCAGTAAAAACAACTCAACATGAAGTTATCAGCCAGCCAGGCAAAAGTTGTTTACAAGTACAAAAACTTAAAATTAAAAGTTTTGAAAACTGCACAAAACATCAAATTCAACAATGAATGTATTAAAAATAATGTAACCCCCAAATATATAATTGTTAAGATAAATAATAAATCAATAGCAGCCAGAAAGGCTAAAATTGCTGCTGAGTCAGCCTGGTTGAAACAGGAAGTCAAGCAACAACACAGGAAAAAATCAATGTTAAATAAATTACTTTTGAATTCACATATTGAATTGTTAAATGTTATTCACCCAGCTCAGTTAACAAATGTATTGGCAAACATAGAACCACAGATAACCAAAGAAATAGAAATTAAAAAGAGAAATTTAAAGAAGAAAATATCTGCCTTGTTAAATAATAAACATAGTTATGATATTGCAAAAATAAATCACAAGTTTTATCTTAGGACTATTAATCTAACTACAGTTGTATTTGATAATGACGAGATGGCTTTGCTAAACAAAGGTTTAAAATACAATTTTTGCAATAGAGGACCTAAAAGCATGTTTAATGAGGTCATTAACGCTGAAGCAGCAATTCAAACTATTAGTGATCCTAATGAACAAAATACGGCTCGAGTCATGATTAATAACAAACTGAAACGATTGTTGAAATATCCCAGAAAGTATAATAACCACACTAATGAACTTAAAACTCTAAAGCAAATCCAGGAAAAAGTAGTTAGCAACAGCTTGTACATAACTAAAGCAGACAAAGGAAATAGTATAGTGATAATGAATTTGACAGATTACACTCAAAAAGTTCTAGAATTTATAAACAAAAACAACATTGAAAAGTTGTCAAAAGATCCGACTATCGCATACAATAAAGAAATCAATAAGGCTATATCAAATTGTAAATATTTACTAACAGAACATGAGATTAGGTATTTGAAACAAATCAACCCACAAGCTCCACCATTAAGAGGACTACCTAAACTCCATAAGGACAACAAACCCATCAATTGGCTTCATTGGTTAATTACATGCCAGCCCCAGCATATAAATTGGCCAAGAAAGTTGAGCAAATTATTAAAAATGAAATCAAATTAGTGAACAGTCATAGTCTGAAAAATAGTTTAGGATTAATAGAGAATAAAAAGAATACAAACTTGAACCCAAGACACAGTTTGCCTTCATTAGATATTACAAACCTGTATACGAATGTACCCGTTAAGGAAACTCTAGAAATTTTAATGGATAATTTAAAGCAGCATTCTAGCATGAACAAAAATGAACGTAATGAACTAAGGGTTTTGTTAGAAATTGTATTGAAACAAAACTATTTTAATTTTAACAATGAGTTTTACATTCAAAGTGAGGGGCTAGCCATGGGCTCACCTTTGTCAGGTATTTTAGCAGAAATTTTCCTCAACGATTTTGAAAACAAACACATATGGACAGAAAATAATCGTTACAGAAACAAAATTGCATTTTACAATAGATATGTCGATGACATTGTTATTTTATACGATGGAAACCACAGGCAGATTCAGTTGTTCAGCAATTTTATTAATAACATACATCCAAAGCTGAAATTTACATTGGAACTGGAACAAAGCAACAGCCTCAACTTTCTTGATCTTACACTGATGAAAACCAACAGCAGCTTCTCTTTCAAAATTTACATGAAACCCACGGCAACAGATACAACAATAAACGCTACATCCCACCACCCAATGGCTCAAAAGCTAGCTGCTTACAACAGCTTTGTTAATCGTTTATTAACCGTACCACTTAGCCCAGAAGATTATAACACTGAGAAAAACATACTGAAACACATAGCAGTATCCAATGGTTACAGCCCTGAAATTATTGATAGTCTGATAAGGAAACATCGCAAGAAATTATATGTTAATAATATTACTAACAACCTTAAAGAAATCCCGGAATATATATCTACAGAGTTTGGCGAGAAATTACCTTTGACCCTAAAAATGAAATGAAAAAACATGGCAAAATTGTAGCTTTCAAAACATCAAACAAATTAGAGAAACTTTTAAACAAAAATCAAAATAAAATCGATCCGACCAAAAAAACAGGAGTTTATGAATTAACTTGCAATGATTGCAATAAGTTTTATATCGGCCAAACTGGGCGTTCCTTCGAGAAGAGGTTTAAAGAACACCTCCCCAGACCTGTCAATGTACAAAAGTCCAATTTTGCTGAACACCTTGTAGCCTCCAACCATAATTACACCAACCTAGAAACAAATCTTAAACCTTTGCATATCTGTAATAAAGGACGGATCATGACAGCTCTGGAGCAATATGAAATATATAAAGCCACAAAAACCCGCCCAAATGATTTATTAAATGACCGTAGTACACTCCAGTTAAACATATTGTTTGAAACAATGATTAAAGTGGACAGGGAGCAACAGCGTCAATAGGTGTAGCTGAGGTCAAAGTTCAACTGATAGCACCCGCCAACCTCCAGTCGAGACTCGGCACACGACATGCGCGTATCAAGTTGTAGATGTTTTAAAGTAGGCCTACATGTGAACTTTTGTTAAATGTCGTCTTTGTTCGTTTTGTGTTTGTCTTTTAAAACTTTGACGTGACCATCAAGAATGTGTTGAATTTTTTAAGTTTTGTGCGGACCTGAAGATGATGGATTGATCCGTCGAAACGCGTAGTCTTCAAGATTACCACAGAATCACTCGGTAGACTGCAGGTATCTAACCTTTTATATTCGTCTAAGTGATTCAGTAAAAACAACTCAACATGAAGCACCTTTAGAATAAAAATCCATCTGCTACATTCTTTGTTTTGCGTTGGCTTTAAGCAGAAAGAAACCCCATTTCAAAAAATTTTTTATAATGTTAATTTTAAATTGAAGATTTTCTATTGTCAAAAGCTCCTGAGGGTAAGTATACATTCCATAGCCATTTCTGTAACAATAATGTTGACTTTCGTAGATAAGATCCAGCACTTTGCAGTGGGAGTGAGTTCCCGAAGGAATCCTCTCCTTGTGTGAAGTAGAGACAATAACAGTAAAATTAGCACTAAATGATAACTGAGTGATAAGAGGATGGCAAACAATGTCGAGAGTGTGAATCGATATGAACACCGGGCTTTGTACATTACCACTCGCGCCTGAGGTCCCATGAGGGAAGTGTGTTTCCCTGATCACAAATCTTACACAGCGAACACTTATGTTGCTACGTACGTTACTTAGTTTTTGGAGGAATTAAATTTAGTCTCCTATTTAGATTTGTGATGGTTGTAATAGTCAATATGATTTTCCCCAAGTAATGAGTTAATGTGGGTTGGTTACAAATAATGTTCCTGCATTCTTTTTTAATTAATAAACATCAAAAGGTTTCAGTAGAGATTTAAATAGTTAACAAAAAACGGGTATAAAATGTTGCCTTTGCATTAGTTAAGTTCTTTTAAAAGACCATACTCTTAAACCATTTTAAAGACTTATAACTTTCAGCTGATACCTGGTAGCCAAACATATTCGAAACAGTATTAATTTTCATCCTAATACTATTATGGTTTGGATTTGGGTAGGGAACTAATTTCCTTGTAAATTTTCAACAGGATGTAGCAATATTTATTTTGACGTTTAATATTCTTGTTTCATCATGAAACTATTCACAAATTGAAAACAAGTTTCCATTATTATAGCATTAAATTATTATTGGTTCTTGGTTTGAAATTTATGTGACAAGTAATAGTAGTACAGCTCATTATAAAATAAGTATTTTTAGGTTCATGATAAATTTAAAAAAAAATTTTCTGCCATTATTTGCTCGAACTTATTTAGTTGACATCATTTGCTTGACTGCATTTAGTTTGTTTCAACAAAAAACTCAAGCCAGACATAATCAATAAGTATAGAAAATAACACATTGCTGAAACCAGTTAAAACAATATAACATTATCTTGGCATTGTTATGTCGATTTTGGAAAATTACTTATATCATAATTTTGGTATTTTTTCCGACCGTAAAAAATTGGGTTTAAAAATATATTTTAATATAATATACGGGATAGTATTTTTTATTAATAGACCACGTATCAAATACGACCATTAATAGTTCTCAAATGTCGAGGTAAACAACAAAATGTCATCATGAGATATGGAATTAAATTGAATTTATGAAAACTTATACAGTTAAAGACACTGTGAAATAACAGGCTTACAGAGTTTAAATTTACTGCCAAGTATGATAAGTACCTTAGCCTAGCAATGAGTTACAAATGAATTTAGGGGCCATAGACGTCAAATAAACCCTCATTTGTCGGTTCATGGATTACCCCAGATCACCACTTCATTAGCTCTCTAATGTGGAAGGATAGGCATAGCTGAACCGCAATAGCTATTTGTTAAACTTCTCTGTTATCAGAAACGTTCCATAAAAATTAAACAGAGCAACCCATGAGTACCTTTTATTAATAACGGGTCTTAGTTTTTGAAATTTATTTCAAAGTATCTCTATTATAAATTAGCTATAAAATCAACATTAATTTATCAAATAGGTGTTTTCACAGCCCTGTAAAAGAACTATTGTTTATACTGTATTTTTATTAATTCGTAATCTAAAAAAATACTATTCTAAAGCATTACCATCGGTTATAACATGAAGCAGGTTTTGGAAATAAAGCATAAATCCAAAAAATAGTCTTTATGGTGCTTACATTTTTAAAATGAACTTTTGTCGTGTCTTAAAATAAGTTCTCGCTAAATATAAGTACCATAACTTAATTTAAAACATTATCAAAGGTCCACCACTCATGTTTAAAATTCGTTAAAATTTTTATATAATAATAGCAAGGTAATAAGTACTAAGGTTTGTTATTATTTTAATAAAAAAGATGGTAATTAATATATGTTAGGATGAACTAATATTAGAATGAAATAATAATCAAGAATAGGCTAGTTAGAACAGATAAATTCCTTGGGAGTGTGCCACATTATAAAAGTATAATTCTTGCATCTCCAGGGCGTTTTAAAATACTAGTATATTATAACAAACCAACTTTGCATAAAGTTATTCACAGTATCAAAATGGTTTTAAGTATTGTAAATCTATAAATAATAGTAAAAAGCAAGAAAAACTTTTTTAGTATTTTGTTACTCTACATAAAACATGAATACACCTTACATTTACACCAAGCCATCTCTGCACAATTGATACAGTGCAGTGAAGAGAATCTGAGGATATATCTTAGTAAGGGGTGACGAAATGAAATTCTCTTATGTGACGTTTTCAACTCGCGAGGACGAGATTACAGAGCGCGCTGAGCGAGCGAGATAGAGGGACAATTTGTGCAAACTGCAGTTTATATGACTTTTGCAACTGAACGAACGCATGGCGGTTCACTATTTCTAGATTTGGCTTTCTCCCAAAACCTTGCAAAGAAACACGCTTAATAATCATATCAGTGTGAAGATCAGACTATGTTCCAAAGCTTTTAAAAATTTAAGTTAACTACCTATTTGATGTACCAATTTCATTACTCTTACGTACAGTAACGACTTTAATAATTTAGGTTACAATACCCGTCGTCATTTAACTTGTTTCATGATTGATTACTATTTTTGAGAACAATGCCCCATTGTCAAATTTTCAAAATGTTGAAGTTAAATTCACTGAACGTCTTGTCGTCGTCAAATAGTTAAAATGACACATTGACGACGACAAAATGTTCAGTGAGTCAACTTCGACATTTTGAAGATATGACATTGGGACGTTGTTCCCGAAACTAGTAATCAATCATGAAACTAGTTGGATTGACTACAATTTGAGGTATTCTAACCTCCATTATTATAGTCTGATATCAATCCAGGAGACAATTCATAATGAAAAAGATAACGACGTTAGTAGTGGGGTTTGGTTACTTTCAAAACGGAAGTCGTGCCAATTGCCAGCCGCTGCCGGCCAGCTGCCATCGGCCAGCTGCCAAATCAGTCGCTGCCGCCATATGCCATGCCATATAGCTTCCGGTGGGGAGAGGCTATATCAAATGAGGGGGTGGAGAAGGGGTGAGCAGTTGGTGTTAATGTTTGAAGTAGGAGTTAGTTTATAAAGGAGAGGGGATAATTGTTTCAAGGTTATATGGAGGGGGTTTTAAAAAAGACTGAACTATTAAGAGTTCAGTTTATCGGTGATCGTCATACAGGTCAGTCGAAACCGACAAGGGACCGAAGAATAGCTTCTACATCATTTATTGCTGTAGAAGATACATCTGGAACTTGTATAGGGTTTTGAGGAGTTGTTGAAGTTGAATTTCTAGGAGGATTTTCTGTTGGATGAGTTGTTGATGATATTTCATGAACTTGAACATTTTCTTGGTTGGTCTCCATTATTATCGTAGTGTAAATTAGAGTGGAGATGTTGTTAGCTGAAGAGCATAGAAGATAATGAAGTAGGAATTATTGTCGGGGCCCTTATATAGGGAATGGTGGGGGTAAAATAAAAAAACTTGTTGAACACAGTCGATAGGTGTAACAAGTTCAAAGTTATTGAAGTGTAACATAGAACGTAAAATGTCGTAAATAACACTATCATCAACATTAACCTGCGAAGTTGTCGAACAGTATAATGGGTTAAAACTGTACTTCTTCCTAACTCTATTTAAATTAGTTTTACACTTTGAAATTGAAGGTTTAGAAGTACTTCGTAATATGTGTTGTGTTCGCAAAAGCTTTAATTTTAAACATTGTGCATTCATCATAACCGATGTGTTACATTCAGAAGTTAAAAGAAGACTAAGATATAAAATGAAGTGTAAAAGAAATTAAAAGAAAATGCTGGAGTAGTAATTTTGTAGGTTAGAATTAACCTATAATATGAATGCTAAAAGTAACGAAGTTTATTCCATGGATAATTCTAACCTCAAACCTAGTTAACGAAGTAGTCATAACGTAAAACTAATGAGAGATGATGACTGAGCGGATGCAAGGCAATGAATGTTTGTGGCGCGATAAACTACCCACTTTTATAGAGGCAATAACTCCAGCCAGATGGCGGCAGATGGCGGCAGATGGTGAGCAAATGACTGGTTGACCGACTTTCACCTGAGTAGTAAGAGAAGTAAGGTTCCGTGTCCATCCCTACTCCTTCGGGTCAATGACCGACCGGAAAGGTCAATGACCCCCCCCCCCGAAAAATGGAACCCCCACCCCCCCCCCCGAAAAAATGGAACCCCCCCTTCCCCCACTCCTTCCCCCACTCCTCCAGGTCAATGGCCGGTCACCACCGGTTGTTGACTTTATGTGGTGAAACCAGACTAAATATGGCAGCTGCCATGGATAATTCTAACCTCAAACCTGCTGCGCATGCAACGAGTTCTCCGGATCGGAATGAGTCTATGCTATGCGCATGCGCCTAGTCCTGTATTACTCACTTTAGCGCTACTGCACATGGATAATTCTAACCTCAAACCTTGGTTTTGTGTTGTTGCGCATGCGCCGCTCCCCACTCCTTTACCTTCCTTTTACACCGCTGCGAACTGGACTGGATTGAACACTGTACTGGAGTGAAACAACTTCCCCCACTCCTTGAAAACCCGAGGAGCGATAGGAGCTCGATCTTTGCATCAGTCGCCAACAAATTTTCATAGCGAAAGGTTGTTGGTGATTCAGCAAGAGGTTTCAAATATATAGTAGGCCTATATATATTTGAACTTCTTCTACTACGTTGCGTTTTTTAATGCAATGTAGTATGTGTGTGTGTGTGTGTTTAGTTTTAAGTTGTATTAAATTTAAGAAATAATTTGCGCATTGCGATGTTAGTTATAAGTTGGGTTTAGCATTAAGGTGTATTAATTTTAAGAGGTATTTAGCATTAAGGTGTATTAATTTTAAGAATAATGATGGTATTTGGTTGTGTTGAATTATTTGGTTTTTTAATAATGATGTGTTGTTAGTTTTAAGTGTTGGTAATACTAATTAATGTTGTTTTACCTTACAGCTAGATGTTAGGGGGTAGATTAAATGTAAATTCAGAAGTTCGGTTGAACTTCACTTAGAAGGGGTGGGACATCCGCAAAATGCGGACTAGGTTTTTGCATTTTGTTTAGGAATATAATGGGTGGGATTAGTTTGGGTGGGGTTAGAGTTGCGTTTCTGCATTAGGTGTTCCAGTTTCCCTTGGAATTAGTAGTTACGCTTTGATGCGGGCCGGGACGTTACGCTTTAATGCGGACGGACCAAAAAAAATTGCGTCGATGTCCCTTGCAGAACGTAACTAGTGGGTTGGGAGTGGGAACTGCTAGGCAAACAGGGTGGTGGGAACAGTATTACTGTTCCCATCACCTTGGTTTTTTATAAGTCTTGAGTGACCTTGACCTACTTTTGGAAAGGTCAATGACCCCCCCCCCCGAAAAAATGGAGCCCCCCCCGAAAAAATGGAGCCCCCCCCCTTCCCCCACTCCTTCCCCTTCCCCCACTCATTCCCCCACCTCCCGGGCCAATAACCGGTCATGACCGGCTGCTAACCCCTCTCATTTGCATACCGTTATAAAAGACGCGCTGACTACGGCTAGTGTTTCATTCTGATTCCAGACATCACACTGCGAACTCGGAGTTTTAACCATGTCATCTTTGCCAACTACTACTTCTACTTCAACTTTGACTTCAATTTCTACTACAACTGTGACTGCATCTAAGAAAACTCTTCGCCTCAAAAACCTTCCTGATTGCTACAAGAACCGACTTGCATCTCAACCTTCAACTTCTGGAGCTATTCTTCCACCAACCAACACTTCTAGACTTCGTAGTATTTTTTCACCGCCTTCGCCTTCGCCTTCAACTTCACTTTCAAACGACTCTGCACCGCCATCTGCACCACCATCAACTCTCATGCCGCCACCGAAGAAGCCAGTTTCCTTTCCTAAAACCCCTTCATTTGAAACCATTCTTCATCGCATTAGTACACCTATCATCCCACTATCACCATTGCCTCCTACCCCACCACTTACTACACTTGAAGACCATACCTATCACAAAACTGAATCCTCGACATCAGCTCCTAAACCAGCTCCTAAACCTGCTCCTAAACCTGCTCCTAAACCTGCTCCTTCAGAGCAATTTCAATTATTACAAGAAGAGCGTCGTAGGGCATTTAGCCGTCCCACTACTTGCCCTGAAGTGCTCACTAGGGGAATTAAGAAAGGATCAGCTTGTGGGAGGAAATGTGTTAAAAACGAAAGTTTTTGCCGTGTACATGTCGTGAAACACCTTTCTGAACCACAACTGACAGAAACCCCCACTGTTGAATACCAATCCAAAATTATTAGTGTAAAAGGAAATAGGCTTAAGAGAGGTTGTGTTTATTTTTTTGAAAGTGTTATTGACAACGAACACATTTTGGCAAGTTGTAACGGCGTAAAATATAATATTAAAGTAATTGAATCCTTGCGCAAAGAGAAATCTGTTTATGAGTTAGACTCTAAAGACTATCTCCTCAGACACAAAGTGGATGGTATTACAAGGTGGGGGCGTAAAAAGTAAATTCACATAGTTTTTTCAAAATTTTGCTATAAAAAATAATGGGGGAGAAACACAATGCGTTATAGCGTTGTGTTTCTCCCCCATTATTTTTTAACACTCTAAGTCTCGTGACCTACTTTCATGTGAGTAGTGAGTAAAGGAGGGTTCTGTGTCTGCCCCCATTCCTTCGGGTCAATGACCGAACTGGAAAGGTCAATGACCCCCCCCAAAAAAAATGGAGCCCCCCCCGAAAAAATGGAGCCCCCCCTTCCCCCACCACTCCTTCCCCCACCACTCCTTCCCCCACTGCTCCTTCCCCTACGACTCCTCCGGGTGAATGGCCGGTCATGACCGGTTGTCTACCTACATTTAACCGTTACACTCGCTACTCCAGAGTCTTCATTCCAATCCGAGAGGCCACTGCCGCAATATGCCTACTCTATTAGAATTATGTTTGCGACAGATAATTTCAAATATAGTGTTGATGGAACTTGCAGTAACCGATGCAAACCTTCCACGAACACTACGTCAAGAAGTGTATTTTTTTTATAAAGAAAATTTTGGAATTCTTCATTGCTCGCGGTATATATTTATTGATGGAACAGTTATGTGTTCATATTGTGGTGTGGCTGCACTCATAAATGTGGAGGGACAAGTGGACTTTAGACTTCAAGGTGGAATATATGAAGATAACTATTACTTGTCATACAAGTTCATGGTTCAACAGGAAAAATGCGATATTTGCGCATTTAACTTGTATGAGTTTATACATGCAGATCCTACAGAAATTGATTGGGAAAACAATCCTGGAGTCCCTTATGTGATTTACGCTCCATAGAGGTCCACTAAACCCACCAAACGGCCCTTTTCAGGGCCACCTAAGACTTGAATTTAGGGATGTAAGCTATTTAGCTTACATGCAACTTAGCAGAAATAAGTTCTGCTACATGGCTAGTTTGATCCGTGTAGTAGTAAGCAAAGGAGGGTTCTGTGTCTATCCCTACTCCTTTGGGTGAATGACCGACCGGAAAGGTCAATGACCCCCCCCCCCCCGAAAAAATGGAGCCCCCCCCCCGAAAAAATGGAGCCCCCCCCTATTCTATCCCCCACCACTCCTTCCCCCGCTATTCCTTTCCCCACCATTCAGGCCAATGACCGGTCTCCTCATTTGCATACTGCTATAAAAGAGGAGCAAGCGTTGTTCTCTCCTTCATTCTGCTTTCATGCGCCACACTTGTTGTTTCGTCTCTGCCTGCATTATTTTGCTTTAAAATGCTTCCTCAGCTTAATGAAGAGTTCAATCCTTCCGAATATGCTGATGTTTACCACCAACATGTAGAAGATCCAATAGATTTCTACGATAGTAGCAGTGAGACTGAAGATGATAGTAGCAGTGATGAAGATGATAGTAGCAGTGAGATTGAAGATGACAATGAAAATGATAGTAGCAGTGAGACTGAAGATGACAATGAAATTAACATTGAACTTAATGAAGAAATGAGACCATATTACTTTGATGAACTAGATCCTCTTGATATGGTAGAAAGATTCATTGCAGAAGCACACAAACGGCTAAATTTAGGATATCATATTATAATTGGTTCAGCTATTCTGTATCATAATAGTAAGTTCTTTTGTGTAACACCAAATACTAGAGAACGTATGCTGATTTGGCGGGATGATATACTGAGGTGTCACGAGGAAAATATTAGCATTGGTGGCTACTTTGTAGCACAAGTGGGCTTTTGGGTCTAATGTGGCTAGTGTAGTGGCTAGTATAGCCACACAAACCTTCCCTCACCCCCCACCCTATCCCCTCCCAATCCTTATTCCTTCCCCCTCCCCATTTTTAAAACTCATAAAAGGAGGACTATGAACCTCCAGGTTTCTAGTCTGTACTCGCACATTGCGCTGTCAAGTACATCTCTTGTAGTTTTTTCTCCTCCATTTAAAATATTATTTGTTTGAAAAAATGCCTCCTAATGTGAATTACCATTTTAATTCTTCCGAAATTTCCGATGTTTTTCTACAACCTGAGGACATTTTAAATAATGATAGTGAGAGTGAAGACGATGATGATTATAGTGTTGAACTTAGTGAAGAACGTAAAGTTATAGCAATTGATCCACAATTTCCATTTGATACAATAGAAAATTTTTTGGTTGAAGCTAATAAATGGTTAAATTTAGGATGTTATATACGAATTGACTCTTTTATATTGTATGGTGATAGTCATTCTTTCCTTGTCACACCAAATGACAGAGACCGCATGTTGCAGTGGGCACAATCTATGATGGAGTGCTATGAACAAGGTGTGGACACTGGCGGCTATTTTCTTGCACAAGTAGTGTAATAACAAAATTACCTTTCCACCACCTTACACCCTATCCCTTCCCAATCCTTATTCCTTCCCCCCTCCCCATTTTTAAAATTGATAAAAAGGCAGGCTATGAACCTCCAAGTTTTTAGTCTGTACCCACACTTTGCGGCATTAAGATGCTTACCAGACTTGATGGTTTCATAGCCAATGATATTAATATATGGAGTTTAATAACAAACTTACGGATAAAAATTGAAGAAAAAATTATGGCAAACAATGAGCTAGGAGTTATTGTTTTTGTTTCATTAGTAGAACATTTTGAAATTTTGTATAGTATAAAAGTAACAATTAACAATATTAATGAACTATTTCCTTGGACAATATTTATTCGCAATAAAGTTGAAGAGCAGAAAATTATAGTAGATGTGACAGCAATGAAATATAACCTAGATAGAGAAGAATAGATACAAACCCCCTCCTATTCCTTTGTTTTGCAAAAAATAGTGGGGGTAGGAGTATATAAGACTAAGTAAGCGATACATAGTTTGTTATTTGAAGGTAAAGAAGTAGTAAATAAACATGGTGTCTAAAGATACTCCATTTATTAATTATTTTGAAGTTAAAGATGTTTTTGAAAGCACAAATGAAATACAGGAAGAAAACATAGAGGAAAATTATAATGAAACTAATAACGATTCTACAATGGAAGAGGAAGAAATGGTACAGATTGAACAAGAACTATTTGAAGAAATGATAAACGATAGTGATGAAGACATAATTAAGGAAGCTATTGAAATATTTATATTGGATTCATCGTTGGAATCACCCATATCACCTTTACTGTCTTCTGAATCTGAATCTGAATTGGACTAAGGTACCCCCACCATTTTGAAGACGTAGTGGGGGGAGAATATCCCCACTACAAGTTAAAAGTTAGTGGGGGAATGTTTATAAATGTGTTAAATAGTTGTGCAGGAGATCAGTCTTAGGGAGACTAGTGACTGAAGATGTTTCGTAAAATACCTTTTGATCCTTCATACTACAATCTGTTTGATATACATCGTTTTCCAGACATTGAGGAGAAATTGTACAAAAAATTTTGTTCTCTACTTGATAAACCACAAAAACTACCACCAAATACTTTTACCTACAAGCTACCCATCATGGACAAGGACGATGTAAGCAAAATACCATTAGTTCAAGTAAAATTTTTGGAAGAAAAAATTCTTGTTTGTGTGAGAGAAGTATTTCATAATGATTATTCAAAAAGATTGGCTTTCAACTTTATTCAACAACATGCAGGATCTGAAAGAGAACAATATCCAGAACCATATTACAAATATCTTTTTGAGAATGGAGCGAGTGTAACGGTAGAAATAACCATTACATTAGTATAACTCTCCCCACCACTGACGTCTCCCCACCATTGGCATCTCCCCACTACTGACTTAAATTTGGTGGGGGAATGTGGATAAATGCGTTGATTATTTGTGAAGAAGCTCATTCTTTGAGAAATGTTTCATCATGTACCTTGTGATCCGACTTCTTCCTTCAGGGAAAAACAAAGATTAAAAAGACTGGAAAAGGAAAGACAAGATAGAGAAGATATGAAGATGGAGTTTAATAGACTACAATTTCAAATACCCGGAATTGAACTTTAATCTTGGGAGCACCAAGATTAAAAACCCTCCACTGGGCTGGAAGTTATATCAAATTTTTGAAAGTACAAGTTGAAGCAAGAGATCTAAAATTGAAAACATTAGAAATGGAAAATCGAGAATTGAAGAAATTAATATCACACATATCTGGTAATACAACAGTTCAAGAAGGTGAAGAAGAAGGAAAAGAAATTTTAGGAATCTAAATTATCAGCACCCTTTTAGAGAATAGGGAATAGATCACTTTGTGGTAATGTAATGACATGCCGCTTAGTGATCTATTCCCAGTTCTCGCTTAATATCCGATGACCTTGACCTATATAAAAGTAGTGGGGGTAAAAGCATATAAGGAGATAGTTATGGATATAACTTTCAGTACGAGTCTAACACTATGGACAGCTTGTTAGTTTTATGTTTACAACAAATTATCAATAATGGGTTTCTTTACCGTTATATAATAACATCAAATAAATGTGAAATACCTCAACCAATTCGTGAAATGGTCATGAAATTTAAGAAGGACAATAGTGGATTTGGTATTTATCTTGCTTTTATTTTTGAAGATGGAACAAAAATGTGTCATGATTGTGGAAAAGCATCTGTTTTAGACTTTGAACAATTTGAAGATGATGGAGGTAAATTAGTTCACCTTGTAAAAGGCCAAGTGATGAAATTTGAAACAGTCAAGAAAAAATGTAACATTTGTGCACAAAATTTGTTTGAATTTATTAAGTATAGTGCATTAAAATCATAATACCCCTTCTACATATGAAGAAGGTGGGGAAAAAAGAGTGGGGATTATAAAGTGGTGGGAGAACTTGTATAAATGTAGGTTGTTTGAAGAGACTTTTAATATTGTTGCAGCATTTGTTGAAACAACATGCAGTTCGAAGTTTGCCATTTTAAAATTAAATATGAAGATTGGAGCTCTGTTGCAGGATTTGTCAAGTCTAAAGAAGATAATCAAAAATTGCTAAATGTACATTGCTATATTCACAATAAAGAAAGTCATGACAAAATAATGGCATATTTAAACACACCTAACGTAACATCAGAAAGCTCTGCATTTATAAAATATTTAAAAGAAGAAGATTTGGATGTGACCCTAGAAGTTTGGTATCTAATTTAAATTATCGTGGTGGGGGAAATGTAGAAGTTATTGGTGGGGGAAATGAGATAAAACCGGCAAAATTGTAGAACAGAATTCACTCTATACAACGATGGAGCATCCTTCCACAACACCACCTGTATTGACATCTGCGGATTGGCATGAAAATCATCAACCAAATAATTCAAGTTTAAATTATTATGAAAATGAGCAGCCTAGTACTTCAAATTGGTATGAAAATCAGTTGCCTAATACTTCAAGTTCAATTTGGTATGAAAATCAGCAACCCGCCACTTCAAGTGTAAATTGCTATGAAAATCAACAAATTACTACATCAACACAAAATTTGTATGAAAATCAACAGCCGACAACATCAACTCATTTTTGTACATCAGTATTTAAAGTATCAAAGCCCCATTTGGATTGTAATAAGTTAATATCAGCTCAATCAGGAAGAATCAGGAAAAACACATACATGAGAGAAAGGTGCAAGAAAGAAAGGATAGAATTTACAAAATTACAGTTAACAGTTCCCTCTATTAAGGTGGGATGTACTAGAATAAAAACTTTGGAAGCAACCAATGCATATTTGTTCGAATTGTTAGACAGAATTGAAAAGTTGGAGAAGAAGAATGAACATTGTAAAAAGTAAACACTCATTTCCCCCCAAAAAAAACAAAAAAAAAAATAATAATATAGCAAAATGAAAAAAAGTAGATGTAGAATAGAGAGCGAGGAATAGATCACTTTGTGGTAATGGACTAACATGCCACTTAGTGCTCTATTCCTCGTTCTCACGTTATATTGGATGACCTTGACCTACATTAGTAGGGTGGGGGAAATTGAAAATGGTGGGGGAAAGTGTATAAAGGACGAGCCTACTATAGAGGAATCACTCTGAAAGCAAACTTGTCACAAGTATGGACTTGACCACAAGCAAAGAAGATAGAAAACAAAGATTTCGAGAAATGGCTAAAGTCAGAGAGTCAAGAATAAGGTTGAGATTTTACAAACTACAGAGATTGATTCCCGGTGTTAAGTTAGGAGAAATAAGATCAAGAACGGTAGACATGGCAGCTGATAACATCAGTTAATTACATTCGGAATTAATGGTAAAGGAAGCAAGAATAGAAGAGCTGGAGCACAAGATAAAACAACATATTGAAACATCGAACAGTCAACCTATAAATTTTGTAATAAAAGAAGATGTAAAAGACTTAAATTAAACAAAAAAATGAACTTGGACTTTGGTTATTGATTGGACACTTCTTAGAGAATGGGGAATAGATCACTTTGTAGTAATGAATCATCATGCTGCTTAGTGATCTATTCCCAGTTCTCGCTTAATTAAAAATGACCTTGACATACTTACCAAAATATCATATAAGCCGGATCAAAAACAGTTATTCCTCATTTACTGGAAATGGCTCCTGTAGACAACACCGATTATCCAAGGAAATCTCTGATTGAAATATTGTATAAAATTCAACTAGAGGATTTAAATATGGAAGAAGATGAAAATAACAGTGAAACATCAGAAGTAGAAACTATAAATGATATGGATGTGGATGTAACAACATCAGAAGAAGAAAATGCCAATGATGTGGAGAATGAAAATTTGGATATGGATGTAGTAATATCAGAGTCTTCATCATCATTTGAATATGAAGAAATACATATTGAAACTCCAATTCATATAGAGAATACTAATGAAGAATCTGTTTGTAGAAGATTAATATTTTGTCCAAGACGTTTGTTTTATTCTGAAAGTGAAGAAAAAGAAGAAGATGAAATAGTAGTGGGGAACTATTATAAAAGAAGAAAAGGGAGAGCTCATTTCATTTCTTAGCGAAATTTTGAAGAGTGAACACCACCAAACATGTATCATTGCGATAAATGTTTGGAATCATTTAACGATGATATTCTGTTAGAAATACATAAAGAACTAATTCACAACAACACAGAAGAACAAGAAGAACAAGAAGAACAAAATGAAATAACAGCAAGACCTACAACATCTTTACCAAATTTACAAGTATCAGCTTTATCCGGAAAGGTAGTAATGCATCATAAGATTCAAAATGAAGATTTAAACTTAGAAGAATTTATTAGAGAAGCAAAACCAATCATCAGTAGAACTTTAAAAGAAGAATTAAAAAGATTAAATTTTCTCAAATTTGGTTTACTACTAGAAGCTATGTTTATAAATGTACAAGAAGAATTATCACCAAGAGGATTTATAACTAAAAACCAAACTATCATAGGAAGTTCAGACATTGATTCAATAGTTGAAAAATGTATAGAAGAAATATTAACTAAAATTCAGGAACATGAAGGACGAGGATCAGGGTGGAGTCTTATAAGTATTGAAGGATTAAATATAAGAGTTCATAAACATGGATATGGACTAATGGGATCTAGTTATATTTGTTTGCCAAAAATAGTTGAAGCTACAAGATCATGTGTTAATGTGAAAAATCAAGATAACGAATGTTTTAGATATGCGATGACATGTAAATTTGTACCAAATCATTGCAATGAACCAAACCAGCACTATGAAAATCAAAGATATAGATATAACTTTCAAGGAATTAGTTATCCTGTATCACTAAAAGATATATCAAAATTTGAGAAGAAAAATCCCGGCACATCTATTAATGTTTTTGGATTAGATAGTTCAAATAAAGTTTATCCTTTACGTATTGCTAAAGAAGAGCTAGCAGATCATACAGATTTACTACTACTAACCCAAGGAGATGTATCTCATTATGTGTATATAAAGAAATTTGACTCTCTTGTTAACAAGCAACTTTCAAAAAATCGAAACAAAAAGCTGATTTGCAAGAGATGTTTTAATTTCCAACGAGAAGGAAGACAAGGAATGGAATGGTTACAAGAGCACAAAAGATTATGTAACAATAATTATGAAGCAAAAATTATTTTACCATCAGAAAGCAGAGCATTTGTTGCATTTCAAAAGGTTCATCATCAATACCGTATCCCTATAGTTGTATATGCAGACTTTGAATCAACACTAATTCCTATAGAAGATGAAAATTGTGAAGCTAGAAAAAGTGTCAAATATCAAATACACAAACCAAATAGTTTTTGTTTAATGGTTAAATCAACATTATCAGAAGAACATTTAAACCAATATGGATTAACTTCAGAACCTCTAGTATATCGTGGTGAAAATGTGGAAACAATATTTCTTGACCATTTATATTTAATAGCTGAAAATGTACAAAGATTATATGCAAATATCGTGCCAATGAAACCAATGGAGGAAGAAGAAGAAATTCAACATGAAAATGCAACTCACTGTTTCTTATGTAAAAATGAATTTACCATTGACAATTAAGTTAAAGATCATGACCACCTTACAGGTTATTACAGGGGTGCTGCTTGTAATAAATGCAATTTGAGCTATCGTTTACCATTATTTATTCCTGTGGTTCTGCATAACCTCAGTGGGTATGATGCTCATTTTATAATACAGTACACTCTCGTTCATCGGAACTAATGTGGCGGACGGCCGGTTCGGATGTCAAAAAATTCCGATGAAGCGGAGTCCGCCGTGAGTCATCATTTCCGCTCGTACGGTGACCTATCGTGATTGTATTCACTCTTGTTTTTAAGATAACACAAGAGATTTTATGAAAATAAAGCACTCAAACTTTGAACATGGTAACAATGAACCTATAGGAATAAAAACAACGCAGGAAATAAAGATCCAAAATCGTTATTCTCATATTCCATATTCATATTCCACCCATATTCCAGCAGTCAACTGACTTCCACGTAAACAGGTGCAGTCGCGACGCGAGACAGACTGAATGACAGTTTGGGAAGCGGTCGAAACGGATGTTCACTTCCTGCCCCCTTCCTCTTTCTATTTTTGTGCGAATACTCCACGGCCTCGTAAATCACATCGATGTGTACAGATTATGGAAAACGCCTGATGACGTTTGATGCAAAATGTGATACTTCACTGTTGTGCGGATAGAACGAATGGAAATTGAAGGCGCTAAAACGGAAAAATGATTTATTTCGTAAGAAAAAAAATTATTATATCAAGATTTTCAGTTCCGATGAAGCGGAGTTTCGATGTCGCCGAGTCCGATGAACGAGAGTGTACTGTACCTGAATTAGGAAGAGACAATGGTTCAATAGATGTGTTGGCTGAAACTTCAGAAAAATTTATAAGTTTCTCTAAAACAGTTGGAAATGTCAAATTAAGATTCTTAGACTCCTACCGATTTATGCCGTCAAGTTTGTCTAAACTTTCTGAAAATTTAAGGAAACAAGATTTTATTGAAACAAAGAAGATTGTTAGTAACGACAAACTGGATCTAGTACTTCGGAAAGGTGTTTTTCCATATGATTATATAGACAGTTTAGAAAAATGTAATGAAACATCACTTCCGCCAAAAGAAGAATTTAAAAGTAAACTATACGACATGGACATATCTGAAGAGGATTATGATCATGCATGTAAAGTATGGAATGAATGAGATTTACAACATTGGGAGAATATTCAGATTTTTATGTTAAATTAGATGTAACTTTACTATGTGATATAATGGAAGAATTTAGAAATACATGTTTTGCAGCATATGGATTGGACCCTCTTCATTCATATACTTCACCTGGACTAGCATGGCAAGCCATGTTGAAAGAAACAAATTGTAAATTACAACTTCTTACTGATATAGATATGGTTTTGATGTTAGAATCAGGAGTTCGAGGGGGATTAACGCAAAGTGTAACCAGGCATGTTAAGGTCAATAATAAGTATCTGCCCGATTATGATGCATCAAAACCAACAACATTCCTAGGTTATTTCGATGCAAATAACTTATACGGATGGGCAATGTCAAATCCCCTTCCATATGATAATTTTAAATGGATAGATCCAGAATCGATTGGAAACATAATGGATATACCAAAGCATGGTGAAACTGGTTACATTTTTTACGTCGATTTTGAATATCCTGAACATCTTCATGATCATCATTACAATTTACCACTTCTTCCAAAGACTGAAATTTCCCCTACTGGAAGATGGCCGAAATTATTAATGACTTTAAACAATAAGTCTAGGTATGTTGGACATTATTGGATGATACAACAGGCTTTAGACTTGGGATTAAAAATTACAAAAATTAATCGAATACTACAATTCTCTCAATCTTGTTGGTTGAAACCGTACATCGACAACAACACAAGAAGAGCTGCTGCTACATCAAGTTTTCAAAAAGATTTCTTCAAACTGATGAACAATGCAATATTTGGCAAGACTTTAGAAAACAAAAGGAAACATAAGGATATCAAATTAGTAACTGATCCAGTAAAATTACAGAAATTAGTGCAACAACCAAACTTTGGTTCATCCTTAATTATAAATGAAAATCTTGTCGTCATTTCTATGAACAAAAAATCAGTTGTATTGGATCGTCCTTTATATCTTGGAATGTCAATATTGGATATTTCTAAAACACACATGTACGAGTTTCATTATAAGAAGATGGTTAATTATTATGGAAGAGATAACATTGGTATTGCATATATGGATACGGATGCACTTATTTACTGGATTAAAACAAATGACATGTATGAGGATTTACAGACCTTTGTATATAAAGATGATTTTGATTTTTCCGATTATCCTAAGGACCATCCAAATTACGACTATGACAAAAACAAAAAAGTATTGGGAAAATTTAAAGATGAAACAAATGGTGTGCCGATGATGGAAATTGTAGCATTAATGTCTAAACTGTATTCATTTCAACTGTACATAAATGAAAGGAACGAATATTAAGTCACAAAGAAAGCTAAAGGAATAAAGACATCTTTCCTAAAGAAGAACGCACAGTTTCAACACTATAAAAGATGTTTGTTTGAAAATGTTGAAACAACTGCAACATTCAACACTATTAGAAGTTATAACCACCAACTTTTTAGTGTCAAACAAACAAAGTGGGCATTAAGCTGCAAAGACGACAAGCGACATATTTTAGAAGATAAAATTAATACTCAACCATTTGGCCACTATTCCTTAAACCCTATTGACCAGTAAACCTATTCTTCGTCCTTTACCTTCTTCCTTTTTCCTTTCCGTAAAAAAGAGGGAACATGGCAAGCCCAATGCCATGTTCCCTCTTTTTTACACTAATATAAAATGACCTTGACCCATATTTCAACTATATATAAGAGAATAAACCATTGTATGGATCAGTATTTCTACAAACGGTGTACAAGCAACACTTTAAGATGGAAAGTGTAAAGGATAAGATTGTAAATGAACTACATAAACCAGCAAGAAGAAGATTTCCAAGAAGAAGTACAATCATTAAAGGAATGAATGATCTTTACCAAGCTGATCTCATTGAAATGATACCACACAGTAAATTAAACAAAGGATTTAAATATATTTTAACAATCATAGACTGTTTTACTAAAATAGCTGATGCTTTACCATTGAAGGACAAGACTGGTAAAAGTGTTACTAAAGCTATGGAAACAACAATACAAAGAAATAAATTTAAAATTAAACATTTACAAACGGATGATGGAAAAGAATATTTAAATAAAGATTTTGGAGCTTTAATGAAAAAATATAAAATAAATCATTATTCTACAAATTCTGAAGTTAAAGCTTCAATAATTGAAAGATTCAATAGAACATTAAAAGGAGCAATGTATAAACAATTTTCAAAACGAGGATCATATGTGTGGTATGACATATTACCACAACTTATAAAAAAGTATAACAACAAATATCATCGCACCATAGGAATGAAACCTATCCAAGTAAACAGTGCTAATGCTAAAATTGTATTACAACGCATCAAAAATAATACAACACCAAAAATAGAAAAGTTACAACCAAAAAAGTTTAAGGTTAATGATAAAGTTCGTATAAGCAAATACAAAGGTGTATTTAGTAAAAGATATCTGCCAAATTGGACTAATGAAGTATTTACAATTTATAAAGTGCAACCAACTATACCTGAAACTTACATTTTAAAGGATAATAAGGGTGAATTACTTCAAGGTGGATTCTATGGACATGAGTTGTTAAAATCAACAGTTGGTGATGTATATCTTGTTGAAAAAGTTTTACAAAGGAAAAAGGATATGGTTAAAGTTAGGTGGTTAGGATTTGATAAAAGTGAAGACTCTTGGATTCCTTCAAAAGACTTGGTATAGTTATTTAATAGCTCATTATGTGTTTAACCTTTAAACAAGATGGAGATTGTACAACAAAAAGATCGATTTAATATTAATAATATTGATGAATTGACAGTTGACAATAATAAGTTAAATCATGGTAAACATGGTGAATTACTACCAAATACGATAAGATGTTTAATAACTGGTCCTTCAAATTGTGGAAAAACTAATGTTGTCTTTAACCTTATAACTAATCCTAAAGGTTTACGCTTCAACAATATATATATTTTTTCAAAATCATTGCAACAACCAAAATATCAATTATTAGATAAAATACTTGCAAGTGTACCTGAAGTGAATTTCTACAAGTTTAATGCCAGTGAAACAATAATGCAACCAAGTGAAGCAAAACCATTTTCCATTTTTATATTTGACGATGTTTCTTGTGAAAATCACGATACTATAAGAAATTATTTTGCTATGGGAAGACATAATAATATTGATAGCATTTATATTGGTCAAACATACAGTAAAATTCCAAAACAACTTATAAGAGACAATGCAAATATGTTGATCATCTTTAAGCAAGATGAGACAAATTTAAAGCATATATATAATGATCATGTTAATGCGGATATGCCATTTGACAAATTTAAAGAAATGTGTGGTAAAGCATGGAATGAAAAATCTGGATTTCTTGTTATTATGAAAGAAGAAGATATTAAAAATGGTAGATATCGTATAGGATTGGATAAATTTGTATTGATACGTTGAACTACCTATGCTAAATCTAGTAACACGTTGAACTTCACAGTGTAAACATGGTGAATCAAGAAAAACTATTAAAAGAAATAAAATCGCTCAGTGATTCTATTAGGATAAAGAATCGTGCATTAAGGATGGGTTTAAGTGAAAGAGAAGAATTTTTAGAAAATACATTTAAACCTATCACGGAACCTTTAAAACAGATATCAGAAACTATTGGTAAACCTCGTTATGAAGGAGATGTTTTACTACCAGTTTCTAAACAAGAAGTACAAGCATTAAAAAAAGAAGATGATGATGAATCATATACAAGTGCTAGTGAGCAAGAAGAAACAAAAGAAGAAGAATCAATTGTTGAAAAGGAAGAACAGCCAATACCTGAAGCAGAACAATCTATTCCAAATTTAACTCAATTGAGTAGTGATATATTACAACATGGACCTCTTGGACGAAAATATATAATGAAAATGCTACATATCAAATCCAAATTTAAGTAAATCACATGTATATGGAGCAAGAATTGATGGAAATGAATTGAAAATTGGTAACTCTAAGCTTGAAGTAACTCAAGACGATTATATCATTATTGGTGATCATAGATATAAAGGAACAAAAGGATTATATGAATTAATTTTTAAAAATATACCAATAAAATATTCAGCAAAAGATTTAAATACTTTTAAAGAAATTTTACAAAATACTAACGCTCATAAAAGAAACTACTCAAAGGATGCAATGATTAATCGTTCACGTGCAACAAAATATAGTATTGTTATAAAAAAATTGTTTCCCCCACGAAAATAACCAACATTACGTACCACACCGGCTGTGAGACAACCTTTAAAAAGAAAATCTTTATCACTTATGGATTTATCACTTCTTGAACAACATGGTAAAAAGAGTAAAGGAGATACTTCAACATCTGGTAAAGGATTAATGAAAAATCTATACAATACAAATGTTATCTATTACAACGACATCAATAAATTAGTTGACAGAATGAGACTATTGCATGAAGCTATGGAAGCCGGTCATACTGGTTTAAATAATGAATGGGTGGCTCTAGTTGATGAACTTAAAATCGTGGCATAGTTGTATAATTGTCCGCAAATATAAAGAAGTTACAAGTATAAGATGTATCAGTTCTAACATGAGCGTCGACAAGTTCGGACGCTACTCCGCATTAGGAGTGCAAGTTGGAGAAGACAGAAAAAGAAGCGGATTACCGCAAACACCTGAAGGTGACTATAACATAAGTAATAAACGTTTAAAATTAGTTAAAGATCCAGCAGAAGATACTGATGGAGCAAATTTAGACAGTAAAAGAAGCTACTTCAACATCATTGAAATTACATAAGAATACTTATGATGTTAAATCACATAGATTAATTAATGTTGGTAAACCAACTGAAGGTTCTGATGCAATTACTAAAGAGTACTTATCATCTGAACTTTCAAATACTTTAAAATTGCAATGGGGTAACAACTTAAAAAATGGACAAACATATGATGCTGGAAATTATAGAATAACCAACGTGGGAAATCCCAAAAATGATAAAGATTTAGTTAATAAAGAATATTTACATTCTATAATACCGGAAAAAACTAAACATGGATATTCTTTTTATAAATTTATTATAAATGACATTGGATACCCAAAGGAAGACGGTGATGCTGTAAACCTAAAATACATCAAGGACAACTGTATTTTACAAGATGTTAATGAAATCGATTGTCATGGTAAAACATTGACAAATGTAAAGTTTGGTTCTCAACCAAAAGATGCTGTTACTATGGAACAATTATCTAAAGAATTAAAAAAGGAAACATCCAATTTTGTAAAACATGAAGATGCCGTGTTAAAGCGGGGAGATAAATTTATACATGGAAATGAAAAGTTTAATTTAATGCAAGGAAATAATGATGAATGGGATGCAGGACATAAAACAATAACAAATGGAAGATTTGGTATAAAAGATTCAGATGTACCTCTAATGGTACAAACATTAATTGCGAGTGGTGGTGCATTAGGTACATACAATGGTCGTAATAGAAGAATAAAAGATATTTATCCTGGTTACGAAGAAAATGATTGTGTTACAATGAAACAAACAATAACTTGGGATAAACACTTTGGGACCCAATATGATGCAAAGATGAAGAAAATAATTAATATTTTACCAGGTGAAGATTCAAATGATGCTGCTACTATTGGACAAGTCATAAAAACATCAAAAAGTGATTCAACAGCTTACACATGTAATGATAAACGTATTATGCAATTACATGATCCTCAACATCCAAAAGATGCTGTAAATTTAGATTGTTTAATAAGAATAGTGGGCAATTTACTTATTGATACCCATAATCATATAGCTAGTACAACGAGTCATGTGATAATTCAACCCGATGAACGGGAAGCTTGGATTAAAAATAGAATTATAAATCAGTATATCATTAATTTGAATAACTAAGTGTTTAAATATATAAAATTATACATAACTTATTCATTTATGTAAAGTATCTTGTGGAGTAAACACGCCAATTTATATAAGACTACATAATGAAGGCTGTATCACTCAGTCATCATCAAGACAGCAACAAGAGAGGACGTGGTATAACTTCAGCTGCGTTATCCCTGCTTAAACGGATACCTGTTGGTGCTATTGTAAATCGAGCGATAGACGCTCTACCATACGAATTACATATTCCTGGAGGTTATCAATATTGTGGACCTGGAACTAAGTTGGCAAAACGTTTAGCAAGAGGAGATCCTGGAATTAATAAATTAGATCAAGCTTGCAAACAACACGATATAGCATATTCAAAGTTTAAAGATTCAACAAATAGATCAATAGCAGATAAAATTCTAGCAGAAAAAGCTTGGCAAAGAGTAAAATCAAGTGACGCAAGTATTGCAGAAAAAGCAGCGGCTTGGGCAGTAACAACAGCCATGAAGACAAAAGCTAAGTTTGGTGGTGGAAGACGACGTCGCAGAGGAAGACCTGCAAAAAGAAGAGCTCCCAAAAAAGGTGGAAATATTAGAAAGAGACGTCGTAGAACTCGTAAAGCAAAAGTAAAAAAGGCTTCTGTTTGGTCAATGGTAAAAAACGGAGCAGGTTTATACCTAAGACCGTACCGTGTGTACTAAATAAAAAGAATCAATTGATAATTCCAAATAAAGCCTTAACTAATCATCAGTTAAATGATTATGTAAAATGTTTGAAAATACCATTCTTTCGAGGAGTTTTTATGAAAGATGCATTACCAACTAAAATATGGAAAAATGAAACTGGAATAGTAAATTTGGATTCCACCTATGGTCCAGGCACTCATTGGGTATGCTATAAAAAGCTCGGACAAACCGTTTACTACTTTGACAGTTTTGGCAATCTACCACCGCCGAAAGAACTTCAACATTATTTTCAAAACTCCAAAAACATTTTTTACAATTACAAAAGAGAACAACCTAACAATACTGAAATATGTGAACATTTATGTTTGGAGTTTCTAGCGAAAAGTGTCAGTCACCTTTAAGATGTCATCGTATACAGTGTCACTGAGTGGAAATTCATCCACGTTAAAAAGTACTCTATTCCCAGCATTGCGTTTATCCAAGGAAAGATTATGGGAAGCAGCATTACTTGATTTGACTACCTACAATTCAATTCCTAATGTTACAGAAGGAAAAAAACAATTTACTACATTATTATGAAACTAAGGATGCTGCAGGAAAATACTCAGAATTGAAAATAATTACATTTCCTACTGGAGCTTATGAAATTGATGATATAAACCAATTATTACAGAAAAAACTCGGAGAAGATAATATCACAATCAAAGGAAACAATAATACTTTAAAAGCAGAAATAACTTCAAAATATTATATAGATGTCGGAATGAAAAACTCTATTGGCAGTTTACTTGGATTTACAGATACAAAAAAGAAAATTTTAACTCCAGGAACTACTCATTCAGGTGATACAACTGTTACAATATTAAAAGTAAATAGTATTGATGTAACATGTAATATTATACATGGATCATATAGAGAAGGAGTAAATCAGCATATCTTACATACATTTTATCCAACAGTTGCTCCAGGTTTTAAAATTGTTGAGAAGCCACAAAACTTGATATACCTACCATTAAACACCAGTTTCATTTCAGACATCGTACTGAACATATTGGATCAAGACGGTCATAGTGTTGACTTTAGAGGAGAAACAATTACTATACGAATACACATCAGAGCGGCGACATAAAAATCAACGTGGGATTATCATTTAAACCACAACGGAAGAGTCGGGAGCTCAGTAGCTCCTCGACATTGGAAGAGTTAACATCAGACAACATTCGTTTTCTACAAAAGATTGGATTGAAACTTAACAACGATGGATATCCTGGATATATCTCAAGGACCGACACTCGACGAAACACTATGGGAGAAGGAATATCACACACACAACCCTTACACTTCATCAAAATTAAACAATAATGATGAAATAAGAATTCCCATTCAACAACAAGATATTTACACATTACCATGTGAAAGTTATTTGTACATCGAAGGAAGGGTATTAAAATTGGATGGAAAAACTGCTTCAACAGTTCCTTTTATAAATAACCCAATGGCATATCTTTTTGATGAAATAAGATATGAGATATCAGGGGTGACAGTTGATTCAACAAAAAAGGTTGGTATAACAACTACATTAAAAGGATTAACATCATTAACACCACATGAGAAGAATTCAATAGTCACCGCCGGATGGGTTGCTCCCGATAAAGACACTATAACACCTGCTTCCAACGGTCATTTTGATTTTCATGTACCTTTACGATTGCTTTTGGGATTTGCTGAAGATTACAAAAGGGTTATAATAAATGTTAAACAAGAATTAGTATTACTCAGATCTTCAACTAATAAGGACTTAATACTTGCAGACCCTGCAACTACGGAAGATAAATTGGAATGGCAACTACAATTGGATAAAGTTGTTTGGAGAGTACCTCATGTAAGATTGGCTGATGAACATAGAATAGTATTGTTAAGAAAGTTAAAATCTGACCGTGACATTGTGATGCCATTCCGAAGTTGGGAATTTCATGAATACCCTACATTACCTCAAACAGAACGACAAACATGGACCGTCAAGACATCAACTTACTTGGAACGTGCAAGGTACATAATACTCGGTTTCCAAACTAAGCGAAAAGATGTTATTACTGCAAATGCTGGTCAATTTGATCATTGTAAAATAAAGAATTGTAAAGTTTTCCTAAACTCTCAATTTTTTCCATATGACAATTTAAATGTCATGTTTAGTAAAAAACGTTTTTCCATTTTATATGATATGTACGCAAGATTTCAATCATCATATTATGGAAAGACTAATACACCACTATTATCACCTGATCAGTATTATTCCAAAGCTCCAATAATTGTAATCGATTGTTCAAAACAAAATGAATCAGTAAAATCATCAAGTGTTGATATAAAAATTGAAATGGAATTTGAAGAACCAGTAGCGGATGGAACTTCGGCATACTGTCTAATTCTACATGATAAAATAGTTACTTACACACCTCTGACCGGAATAGTGAAGAATGTACTTTAAGAAGAATTAGTATAACTACTGCAAAATATTGAGGTTAGAATTATCTTCCTTTATTGTTAAGGTTAGAATTTTGTTTCTAAAAGACAAGTTGAAAATAAACAATTTTGTAATTATATAAATTTCAAGGATTTTACAAAAAAATATAAAAGCAAGAAAATAATTAGTAGAAACTTCATTCTATCTTCAACCGTCGTATGGGAAACATCGTTCGCAAGATGAATTCTACTAACGGAGAAGAAAATACACCTCTAAGGGATGAAAATAGTTCTGATATAGAAAAACAAGTTGAACAAGAAATGGATGAATTCCTCAAGTTTAACAAACATAAGAAGAGAGAAGAAGAAGGAGAAGCTGAAAAAGAAGTAAAAAGAAAAAAGGTTGAAGTTAACATTACAACAAATATTTTAACAGAAGTATTTCTTCGAATTTTCTACCCTATTTCTTCATGCATGACAAAAAGTATATCGGTTGGAATTGTAAAATCATTGGATTATTCACCAATTGTTATGTTAAATCAAGGAAGTAAAATGGTTATCTTTACTGAAACTTCTTGGGATTCTCTAATGAAACATTTACATCTTTTGGAATGTTATTTAACTAACAACACATTTGGAAAAAGAACAAGATTAAGTTTATTAGAATCAAATATTGAAGTTGATATAATCAAACATCGTGGAGGACAAGTTGTTCGCTTCAAAGATTTAACTAGACATGATGTAAAATTACATTTCACTAAAGAAGAATTTTACACTTTAAGTTGTACTACCGGTCCTGTCACTAGATACTTAAAACAACTAGTATTTTCAAGTACAATAATTAAAGATTATCTAATTGATACATTGGACAGACAACCATTTATTCCAATTTTATATGGTCCTGTAGATACTTCAATTTTTAATCGAATACCTCAAGAAGTAGATATGTGGAGACAATTAAACAACTATCACACCAATTTTAATATAAACGAAGAAGCACAAGAAATAAAAGAAGAACAATCGTGTTTGTAATAACAGTTAGTTGTTGATGAGACTTCATCATGAACAAACGGGTTTTGTTTTCTACTGCATCACAGTTAATGGAAGTTAAAAGAGGTATAATTGAATTTCAAGCTTTTCGAGGGAATGATGGAAATTTCATTATTAAAGAATTAGTAATTTTGGATATGAACACATCTGTAATTTATCATTACTTGTTCAAACCTCCATTTCCATTCAATAGACTAACAACTAAAGCGAAAGTTACAAACAAATGGTTAAACAAACATTTTCACAACTTAAAATGGGATGAAGGTTTTATTCATTATAACAAGATGCCACATATTATGAATCATTATTGTAAAGAGTTTAAAACTATCTACACAAGAGGATTGGAAAAAGCAAATTGGATACAATCATTTACAAGCAATGAAGTGATAAATGCAATAATAGATAGAGATTTCCAATGCTACTTTAATGAACTTTGTATTTCATCAAAAAGTTTTAAACATCGAAGGTCACAGTGTGCTTTGAAGAATGCCTACCGCTTGAATAATTTCCTTCAACAAAGTGGTGGGGGTAGCGTCAGTGGTGGGGGTAGTCTCGATAATAAAAGTGAGAGCGCTACCATGACACAGCATGAGTATTACTCGAACCTCCGAAGAGACAACATCTCCAACGGATATTCTTATTAACAAGAAGATTAGCATCAGCAAAAACATTAAGATGGCATCAAACAACTTACTTCAAAATTTAGTTGAACAATTCAACGCTCATTCAAAATCAACAATCCTACCTACGAAGAAATGTTCCGAGCTGAAAGAAGAAAAACACTACATCATTCATACAATAAAGAAGATGGAAACTTCAGTAGGTGATGCTATAAATTGCACATTAAGCGAGGCACCTTATACAATTGGTGATGAAGCAAAATTTCAAATCTTCCTACCAAAGCGCTTCGTACAACTACTACAAAATGAAGATCTTCGTATAATTCAACCCGGCGCACTCTATTTGGTATCACATGGACCAAGTGGAAACAACTCTACTGAACTTACAATTCATGTAACACCTACTACTGATTAGTTTGTACATAAAATTGTAAATATTTCTTTGTAATTGTTTCTCAATAAATATGATATAAACCTAAAAAAAAAATAAAAAAGCAACATATTGTAATGTGTTTGTACATTACAATATGTTGCTTTTTTTAAAAATTCCATGGGATGACCTTGACCCAATTTTGTGTGATAATAAAAGTGAAAATCAACTTGTGAAATTCATCAGTCTACGACTACCTTTCGTACCGTACACATCTCACTCTCTATCACTAAATACAAAACTTCAACATGTCCCTAAAGGTTAAGTGTGCATCTTATGATACCAACACCATAACTACTTTTGAACAACTTGAAGATTTAACTAATGAAATGCGAGTTTTACTTACCGGTGGTTATCACTTAACTGTTGATGATAGTGCTACTGATACAAGGATGTTCACTAAAACAAAATATTGCGATGATGAAATATTTTTTTCTACACAACCTACAACTTCTTCATCGCCAGCTGGTCAACATAACGTCAAGTTCCAGAAGTATTACCAATGTTAAATAACTTTTAATAAATAAAATTACAACTAAGGAATCACGTGATCAATGTCAAGTTCATAAAAAGGATGTAACAGTTTGATAAATAATCATTCGCTTCTCAGCTCTCGCCACGACAAGATCTATTCTAGAAAATGTTATACAGAATGATGATTGAACTTGATGGGAAAATCTATGGAAAAGATTATAACACTGTTGAACAAATGACTCAAGATTTAGATGTATTAACTAAAGAAGGATATCAAGCTAAATTAATTTTAAAATTTCCTGAAGTACATCCACTATCAACAGAAGAACTTATTGCTATGGCTAAGGCGGAGAGAGAAAAAAAGTCTGAAGAAAACAAACAGAAACAAACTTCCTAAATTTCAATAATCCTTACACTTGTAAGGTATAATTTTTTAAAACTCCATTTGGATGACCTTGAAATTACCCCTACCACTTTTCATAGTACATAAAACTCGCTATTCATCACTATACAATCTTATTCTTTCACTAGACTCCGCAGCATCAACATGGAAGAGCAAAAATACAAGTACAAACCTCGTTACTGTTGTGAACAACAGTGTACAGATTTAGGACCAATGATGGTGGATGGGTTAGCTTGTACTAAATGTGAATTCTTCGGATCTTGTTATTGCAAATGTAAAACAAAACAACTACCGCCACCGGAATTGCGAACTTTCAAATTTTACAAATCAAGATATTTTCATACATGTTGTCCTCAGAGATGTTTCAAATTTCACCCTCTAGATCTTGCTCATTGTCAACGCACCAAGTCTCATCAAGATGATTTTTGTACACATATGATAAAAAGATGTAAATACAGATCAGATTGGTATTCCGATCCTGTAGAACCATCAAATGTATAATTTCAGTTTTACACTCTTTTTTAAAAGTTCAATCGGATGACCTTGAAATTTCCCCCACCACTAGTTCTAACTTTTATATAATATTAAATCATTCCACTTCCAACACTATAACTAACAACATGGAAGGAAAATTTATCAAGTTTGAACATATAATAACTGACAGGGAGGAGATGGAAGAATTGTTTCAAAACTTACTTTCTATCATTGACGAATATCCTATAAGATGGTTCAGAATTGTAGTTCAATATTTAAATCCTGGTGAATTGTTTTCTTCATCGAGTGAAGAGGATGAAACAACTACTTCGGTTCAAATAATTGAATTAAAAGATGAAGAAGAAGAACTAAACGTTTTATTCAATCATAAGCTCAAGGTTTCCTATATAAAAGCCCCCTCCCTAGACAGCCCCCCTCCCTAGACGCCTGCTCAAGGTCGCCATTATATAAGCCCCCTTCCCTAGGCGCTAATCCTCATTCGATTGCCAACTCTCTAACGATGAACAACTCTCCATTGGCACGAATGAATGCTAGTTTTGAAATAAACTCAAAAGAAGATTTACAAGATATATTTAATACTTTAAATGAAATTATAGATAAATTTAACGCTATTACAATGAATTTGGAAATAACTTACGCTTGTCCTATTTGTAATAAGGTTGAAAGTTCTGATGAAGACAGTTTACTACATCTTACTCCTCTTACCCCTCTACAGTCGGACACAACTTCTGAGGCAAATGATGAGCAACATCTTTCCCCCACCACTTCTATGTAACAATGCTCTTTCCCCCCACCACTTCTTTATTTAATCTACATTTCCCTCTTTCTATTCTCATTCCATCGTCGCCTCTTCAACTATCAACATCGCTTATTTCAAAATTTCAAAAAACACAAACATGATGGATATGATGGATGAAGTTCCATTTGTAACAAAGATGGAAGAGGATAAATTGAAATTGGAAATCAAACGATTGGAAATGGAACGGGAAAACCAACTCGAGATGTTACGTTTGTTCAAACTTTTTAAATACATCATCTGGGGACTCTGCGTTTACCTTCTCATCGTCGTCGGTGTTTGTGTTTACAACTCTGTAGTTCATAACAAAACTTCAACTTGTTTAAACACTGCTGTCACACATTGATTGTATGTTTTTCACAAATAAAATTCACAAACCTAATTCTATACCTATCCCGCTATCGCCAGAGTTAGTTCCACTCTCCGAACTATTACTCCGGTGGTAGCGGGATAGGGTTTTTTAAAACTTACTCTGGATGACCTTGACATACTTTCCATAACCCAATTGTCAAGTTGAATTTCAAATTTCAAATAACATCTCATCCCCCACCGGAAGCTATATGGCATGGCATATGGCGGCAGCGACTGATTTGGCAGCTGGCCGATGGCAGCTGGCCGGCAGCGGCTGGCAATTGGCACGACTTCCGTTTTGAAAGTAACCAAACCCCACTACTGACGTTGTTATTGTAGTTGTTATTTTCTATATTGTTGGTTTCTATGATACAAAATATTCAATTATACCAAACAAATTAACACTTAGTTTTAATTCAAAATGTAAGTTAAACTGTCAATAAGAGACTTTTTAACTTTTACTTTTGTTACCTTCACAAATTAAAAATTTTCATATACTACTTTTATGTTGTTAAAAAAAGTGTGGGGCCACATGAACATAGTTTTAACTATGTTCGTAAGAAAAGCTTTAACTGTACATAAAACAAAGGAACAGCCTAAGAACACCAACTAAGCTTTAGATTCAAACAACCACATTTCTATTATGTATGAAGTTTTTCAAATCATTTAATGTTTTTAAATACATAACAGATCACAAACTTTCGATTCATAGACTTCTATTCTTTAATGCATTCTTAGACGATTGTATTGAATGCCATGTACAATTTAACATGGACAATATTAAAAGCATGCCTTGATAATTGTAAAAAGATATACTGTATAATTATATAAATAATTTTTATGGAAATAACCAAAGAATTAATAATTCGCAGCGGTTAAAACTGACTGTCAAGCTTGTATTAAAACTACGATAACCCTTTTATAAGTTGTAAATACATTAACATATATAAATTAATACCCAGTTTTAAACAATTTTTTTAACAAAATTAACTATTGAACACATAGTATGTTTTGTTGTTTGATTAATAAAGTCGTTGCCCATCGATATTCGACGGTTACAGCTCCACTATCAAGTGAGTTTAGCGCTAGGCAGACTGAGAATCTATGTGTAAACGTACTTTTTAAAATTGATATTTCCTTCCAATTAATCTACTGCTTGATCTTAGCATATAAATTATACGTAGGCCTATACGTTTATATACAATACGTTTTTGGGTACTGGAAATTATAAACCAAACCTTCTTGAGCGTTTGCTCTTCTACTGTAATTGGGCAAATACCTCGTGTGTTTAAAATAACCTGATTGAAGGGTTGTGAAATAAATTAATTACAAGGTTTGGAAATTTCAATTTTTTAAATAAGAAAGTAAGATAAGGTAAAGTAAATAAACCTGCCAATAAGGAAAAGTTTATCTTTTATTTGGTACAAAGTGCATGTAAATCGGTCCAGTGAAAGTCTCAGACAAACTGCAGGATTGAAAATGTTTACTTTTGAAACGGGTAATATATAGGTCACC